>WNWU01012743.1:0-25350 GCA_012654045.1 Ptyas mucosa
AAATATAAATTTGGTATAAAATGGTTTGTCATGAATGCGACTGCTTAAGGGCTCCTGGATTGGAGCTGAAAGGCGAAAGGGAAGCAGTATGCTCCCTCCCACATGTTGGGGTAGACCAGGTGTCTCGATAGAAAAATACACACACACATATACATATATACATATATACACGCTGTAGCGGAAATTTTGAGCAGTTCAGAGAACCAGTAGAGGACATTTTGAGTAGTTCGGGGAATTGGCAAATACCATCTCTGGCTGGTGCCAGAGTGGAGTAGGAATGGAGATTTTGTAGGATCCTTCCTCCAGGAGTGGGGAGGAAATGGGGATTTTGCAGTACCTTCCCCCTGGAATGGGGTAGGAATGGAGATTTTGCAGTATCTTTCCCCTGCCATGCCCACCAAGCCACACAATGCCCACCAAGCCATGCCCACAGAACTGGTAGTAAAAAAAATTGGATTTCACCAGTGTGTGTGTGTGTGTGTGTGTGTGTGTGTGTGTTACTTTCACTATGCTTCCAATATCTATGACTTCACGTGCCACCTTATTTTAATATTTTTCACTATGCAAATAAGCAAAACATTAAAAAATAGTATAGTCCTATTTTGCATGAGTTCTAATGTTTACTAGATTAATCAAGGAGTTAATCTTAGTTAAGTTCAGTTTCTTACCATAGCTAATAATTCCACAATACTCAGGGAGTCTCCAATTGAAGGATTAACCAGAACTTATTGTACAATATTATTATTTCTTTCAATATTGCATATGTTTTCATTAATATGGTGTCTTCTATATTGTAATAATAGCAATGTATTAATTCATTAGTTCATTCATTCATTCATTTTCACAGATATGGATGATTGTTTGCCATGCCCAGAAGGACAATATCCAAACAACAAGCATGATTCATGCCTTCTAAAAAAGATAGTTTTCTTGTCTTATAAAGACCCCTTAGGCATCAGTTTGGCCACTACTGCAATTGTCTTTGCCTGCATTGCCACTGTGGTGCTTGGGATCTTCATCAAATACCAGGACACTCCCATAGTCAAGGCCAACAATCGGAATATCACTTACCTTCTCCTCATGTCCCTTGTGCTCTCATTCCTTTGCACTTTATTATTCATTGGAAAACCTGAAAAAGTAACCTGTCTTTTGCGACAAACAGCTTTTGGGATTGTCTTCTCAGTAGCCATTTCTTGTATATTGGCCAAAACCATCATTGTGATTTTAGTTTTCATGGCTTCAGTGCCAGGTTCACAGATGAGGCAATGGTTGGGAAAACCATTAGATAATTACACTGTTGTTTCTTGTTCCCTCATTCAAATCACTATTTGTGCTATATGGCTTGCAATCTCACCCCCATACCCAGATGCTGATATGAACTTAATGGCAGATGAAATCATCCTGGGATGTAATGAAGGCTCTACTCTCATGTTTTATACTGTTTTACTCTACCTGCTTTTCCTTGCCATTGTTGGTTTCTGTGTGGCTTTCCAAGCTCGGCATTTACCAGACAGTTTTAATGAGGCCAAGTTTATCTTTTTCAGCCTGTTGTGCTTCTGCAATGTCTGGTTGTCCTTTTTTCCAACATATTTGAGCACCAAGGGGAAATACATGGTGGCTGTGGAAATCTTTTCCATTCTTTCTTCTAGTGCAGGGTTACTGGGCTGCATCTTTTTCCCCAAATGCTTTGTCATTCTACTAAGGCCTGATCTGAATTCTAAAAAACAGTTAATGAGAGGCAAGAAAGAAGAAATATAATTCCATGACTGGTTCAGTAAATGACACATTGATGGGAGACCACTCAGAAAATGGTGCAGAATGAAGCCATTGCAAATCATGGAAAAAATTTTTTATTTCTGAGTGGAAATGTCTTTAGATCGCATTGGCTCAATGGCCTTGAAATGGAGCTGAGCACCACCTCATATAGACGGCAATGACTAGCAAAGTAAAATTCACAGGGACTCCTTTATCTTTTTTTTAAAAACTCTAATAAATGGAATATAAACAATGAAACACCTATTCCCTTCCTTCTAAATGGTTTTATGGACTAATATGAAAAAGACCTTAATATGCTGAACTGTAGGAGCTCTGAGAAAAATTACCACAATATTCAAATTACATTTTCATATTCCTAATCATCCCATTGTTTTTTCTCTGTGTTTACCCAAACTACCTCTAATCATGGGAATTATGGGTAAAGGAAGTGGTCTATAGTAATTGAAGATCCAGATGCAAGCTCACCCAGTGCTTAACTCCAGATTCTCCATAAATCTTGTTCATAGATATACACACCATATCTATATATTGTGTGTCTGCTAATCTTTGATCTGGGCTCTGTCCCAATCCAAAAACCAATACAGGAAAGCAAATATGACCAATCTATTCTACCTCCATGTAACTTCCCCAGTGTTGTGATAGTAACTGATAATCATTTTCCACTTGATTAGAGAGTTAGTCTTTATCTTCTCACAATAGTACATGGTGAAAAATAATGAATATTATGAGGACCAGATACTTTTTCCTTTTTGAAACATTTTATGATGTTGGTATCCTATCTGTTATCTCACTGAAATGGGGAGTTAAATGTTAAAAGTTAAAGGTCATATTTTATGTGACCTTGGTAAAGCAGACGCTCAATGGATACATGATAGTCACAAATGTGCATGAGGCAAAGCCATCCCATAATACTCTATTAACTAGTTTCTCCTACTTCATTACCATAACAACTAACAACTAGGCTAAAGACTAATACATATAGAGTGTAACTACTATCTATTTTGTTTGATAATGTGCTCCTTAGAATCAGAGGTGGGTTTCAGCAGATTCTGGAGAACTGGTAGTAAAAATTCTGACTGGCCCCACCCCCATCTATTTTCTGCCTCCCAAGTCCCAGCTGATCGGGAAGAAATGGGGATTTTGCAGTAACCTTCCCCTGGATTGGAGAGGGAATGGAGATTTTACAGTATCCTTCCCCTGCCACGCCAACCAAGCCATGCCCACCAAGCCACACCCACCGAAGTGGTAGTAAAAAAATTTGAAACCCACCACTGCTTAGAGCCCAAAGTGGATTATATGAAGCTAGAGTTAAAACTCTACCAAACTAGGAGGTGAGAAGCTGCTGTGTCAAACTTGCAAAAGAAACTTGGTTAAAGCATTCTGTCCCAGATAGTATTGTAGCTTGGGTTGATTTTCAACATTTCAGCTTCTTTTCTTTGAGACCAGGCAACATAATTTCATTTTTTAATGTGTGTTCACAGAAAAAAAAGTGACAAAAAATCTTCTCTTCTCTTCTCCTCCTCTCCTCTCCTCTCCTCCCATTTCATCCCAGCTCATCCCATCCCATCCCATTTTATCTCACCTTATCCTATCCTATCCTGTCCTATCCCGTCTCATCCCATCCCATCCCATCCCATCCCATCCCACCTCGCCATACCTCATCTCATCTCATCTCATCTCATCTCATCTCATCTCATCTCATCTCATCTCATCTCAGTTGATTACTCTGGGAATAGCTCTGCTTGCAATGAATCTTACCTGAGTTTTAAAGATGTATCTTATCCACTAGTGTTTAAGAGACTTTTTTAGTCAGCCTATGGAATGTTTGTGGGCAATTTTTCTAACTGTTGCTGGCAGGTATTAAAGAAATGTTACTACTTGCAAGATTTCTGGAACTGAGGAATAAAAAGGCCAGAGAGAATGGTGAACAGTATGAGATGTTAATTACTCAACAGAAAGAAGCACAGAAGACATAGCTATGTTTGCTTCCCTTTTCATTCAGTTTTTTTCCTCACTTTTAAACTCTGTTTATTTTGTTTTTATATTATACTGAATGCATACTGTAATGGTGTGAGTGGGGGTACATCAGTGGTGGGTTGCCCCAGGTTTGGAGCAGTTCACAAGAACCAGTAGTAATACCAGCGGGAGGCTCTGCCCACTGCTCCGGATGTAGTCATAGGAGAACTGCACATGCGCAGAAGCTCAGCACGTGCACAAGCGAAACAAGCGCACTCGGGCAATCCCATTGCGAACCCGTAGTAAAGGTAAGTAGAACCTACCCCTGGGGTACACACACACACACAAACACACACACAGAGAGACAGATGTATACATACAAAAATCAACAGAACTGTGGACATTCAAAACTTGGAAGTAACCTCATTACAGAGGGCAGGCAGAGCTACAGAGAATTTTTTTCAAAGAGATAGATTGAGAAGATGTCAGCTGAGGTGCCACAAATATCAACATGTTGAACTCTGGAACTTTTTGAGAGTACATAGAATTCAAAATTGGTAAATATTCCCCCATCACACTGTAATCATGAAATAACTGTAATTAATCCTTCATAAACATTGTCTCAGGGTAGGAGGATAAGTGAATAGACAAGTGAATTAATATCTCTTATTATATTGATATGAACAATGATCTCACATTCCTTTTCATGAAGGATGAGACAAGCAGAAGTACACTACTAGGTTTATTGGTAGTTGATTCTGTATGATTCTGGTTTTTAATCAGCTAAGTGTTGCCATGTGAATTACCAATATTTTTAAAAAAATTCAATGAGGAGTTAGGCTAAATGGAATAAAGCAGGAAGGCTTTAAGTTAACATCATGTTATATTTGGCACTCATGATAGTCCTAGCTGTTGTACTTTATGGTCAGAGAAAGATTCCTCTGGCTAAGTGTCCTATTAAGGCACCTCTGCCTATTGTCCACAAGTATTACCAGCCTGGGGATTTCATCGTTGCTAGCATCACCTCTCAAGTCTACATTTTCTCAAGCCCAGTAACATTTCAGAAGCCACCTTCTGATGAAACTTTTGATGGCCTTTTGTGAGTACCTTAGGCTGAAAAATGAAATACTTCTATCTTCTATGTGGCCAGATAGTTTTCATGCCAGCTATCTTCATGTTAGGGTTTGATCCAGGCAGGTGGTTTGATATAAATTACTATTTCACCTTTTTTAAAAATTCTGTTCAGCAAATATATATTTTTGTCCCAATTTCCATTGCTTTAACAAAAACCCGTGTTCTGTTTTTTTTCATATATGTTTCTTTTAAATATATATACTTTTTATTTTTTAAATAACAAGACATAAGAAACACAAACATAGAACATATATTTCTTCTTAACAACAGTTTCATAACAGTAATCCTCTATTATTTATATTTTCCCCTCTACTTTTCCCTTGTTTCTATATATATTCCATCACACCTTATAATTATATATGTTTTTATATATATTATATATATATAATTTTTATATATGTTTCTTGAAGGACACACAATATCTGCATTTTATCTTCACAACTTAAGGAATACTTTGTTACATTTTTATTGAACATTTTATCTATTTGCACTGCTAATGTATACCATACAAAATATGTTTCAAACATATTCCATAATATCAGTCTGAAGGGGCCAATTACGAGAATGACCATGTCAAGTTAGAATTAATAATAAGATCTAAAGTATGTGGTAACCTGGAACCTATTGCTCATAACATAGGATGTTTACTCAGAATTACCAGCATATCCTGGCCTTGGTATTTGCTGTGAAGGAAATAAATGAGAATATCCAACTCTTATCCAATGTCAGCTTGGGCTTCCATATCTTAAATAGCTATTTTTTGGCAAGGTGGACCTATCTTGCCTCAATGGAACTTCTATCTACTCAGGACAAGCTCATCCCTAACTACAAATGTGATATTCAGAACAAGATTGTGGGAGTCATTGGGGGACCTACTTCTGAAGTCTGTCTCCACATGACAAACATCTTGAGCACCTACAAGATTCCACAGGTAAAAAAAAAAGATATAAAATATTCTGGTTCATTATGTTTAAGGTGCTTTTGTAAGTTGGAGATGGAAATCTGATTAGTTTGATAAGTGATGTATTTATGAAGCACTGAATCAATAGTTGATCAACCTATTCTTGGGTGCTGAAAAAGTTGTATAATTTAGAATATGGTTGCACTCAAATTACACAGTAACTGTATGAATTCTGGAATTTCTGTCATGAGTCATGACATGCGTAAGTTAAGGGTTATATGTGACGGGCAGATTTCCAGCAAAGAATATTGTAAATTTTGCCATGTGATCCCAGAACGCTGCAATCAGCTGAAAAGGTGAATTGGTTGCCAAAAGTCTGAAATGCAGTCATGTGACTACAGAGCGGATGTCACCATCAAAATTCCAGAATTTGAGCGGTAAGTATCTTTGGAATGGGGGAGTCTATTGTAACTTAACCTTGTTAAGGAAGGACTATCTGTATTTTGCAATAATCATTTGTATGTCATTATATACTCTTTATGTGCTGAGAACATTGATTGAGAATTTTTTATAAAAAAAACCCTTTGGAAAGTCCAAACATATGAGTAAAGATTGCAGTTAATACAATAGAATTCTTTATTGGCCAAATATGATTTGGAATTTGTCACAAGGAATTTGTCTTAGGTGTATATTCTCTCAGTATACATAAGGAGAATAAAATACATTCATCAAGAATCATACCATACAATACTTAGTGATAGTCAAGGTTACTAATAAGCTATCAAATCATACTAGGAAACAAATAAAAACAATATAATTGAAAGATACAAGCAACATGGTTATAGTAATAAGTGAGAAGAGATAGATATTAATAAGGAAGAGAAGAATAATAGTAATACAATTTTAGTAAATTATTTGATGGTGTTGTGGTAATTAGCTGTTAAGCAGAGTGATGGCATTTGGGAAAAAACTGTCCTTGTGTCTAGTTATTTAGCAACATATTTTAAGAACTCATAATATTTCCTGAAATATCTGTGCTCTAGAAAAATAGATTGCTTTCAAGATTTGGCATAGGGAATATTTAAATGATCAGACAAATATATAAGATAAAAATATAAAACCAAAAATATATGAAACCGGTTCTAATAGTTTGGCTTTTTACTAAAAGTATAGAAAGATTCATTTTGATTGTGTTTGTCCTCTTCTTGTCCCCCCCGCCCCCCCAGATCTTATATGGGTGTTCTTCCCTAATAAATAACAAAACCAAAGAAGATTATTTTCACCAGATGTTTCCCAATGAGACCCACCAGTATTTGGGCATTCTTGAATTGCTATTGCATTTCCGGTGGATCTGGATCGGTGTAATTGTTTATCATGATGAGAGTGGAGACGTCTTTATACAGCATGTCCTTCCCTTATATTCTCAGAAAGGTGTCTGTGTGGACTTCATAGAAACAATGCCCAAAATAACTTTTTCCACTAACATTGTTGAAAGTGCAATAGAATGGTTTGCAACTTCACGTATTGTCACAGGAAGTAGTGCCAACGCTGTTATTGTACAAGGCGAAATACACACTATGAGTGTCTTAAGAACCATTTTTCAATACTCACAATTTTATAATGTAAGAATTGAAAGCCGAGTGTGGATTATGACAGCCCAGATGGAGTTTTCTTCTCCTGGTTTAACAAGAAACTGGGATGTACATTTCCTCCATGGAGCTCTATCACTTGCCGTTCATACAAATTACCCTAATGGATTCCAGAAATTTCTGAAGGAAAGAAGCCCTCTCTCAGAAAATAGCGATGGCTTTATACGAATCTTCTGGAAAAATGTATTTAATTGTGATTTCTCCATTTCTACTATAGAAGTAAAAGATGAGGAGATCTGCACTGGAGAAGAAAAATTAGAGACTCTACCTGTCACCCTGTTTGACACAAGCATGTTTGGTCACAGTTATAGTATCTATAATGCAGTTTACATTATGGTGTATGCTTTGTATTCCATAACTTCATCCAGGTCAGAAGAGAGGGCTAAGATAAAAAACATGAGACAAGAGTATCTACTTGAAAAAGCCTGGCAGGTATCTTCCAAAGGAATGTAGAAGGAGACAGAGTAGATAGTTAAATACTATGGCAATAATAGTATAGGAGGACGAGATGTTACCTAGAAGCGCCAGGAAATAAAAATTAAAAAAAAACAACAACCTGTAATTCTTCTTATACCTAATAAATATCTATGTAATTTATTATCAAAGCTCACAAGTTATAATGATGGCTATCTCTTGAGGAAAATTACACATCCCATTTAAATACTTTTTAAAAAGTTGCTCTCTATTTTTTTCCCATTCTTCCTCTTTTAATATATAGTTGTTTAATATATAATACACATTTGAAAAGTTAAGAATAGATGAAATATGTTGCTGTTGTTATTTAGTCACTAAGTCATACCCAACTCCCTGCAACCCCATGGATCTCAACAGACTAGGCTCCATTGTCCTCCATTATGTCACAGAGTCTTCCCATGCCCAATATGTCAATGACACTATCTAACCATCTTGTTCTTTGTTGTCCCCTTCTCCTTTTGCCCTCAAGCTTTCCCAATATCAGGATCTTTTCCAATGAGTCTTCACTTCTCATTCGGTAGCCAATGTATTTAAGCTTCAGCTTCATTATCTGTCCTTCCAAAGAACAGTCATGGCTGAGTTTAAGGTTGACTGATTTGATCCTCTTGTAGTCCAAAGGACTCACAAGAATCTTCTCCAGCAGCACAATTAAAAAGGTAAAGGTTCCCTTCGCACATATGTGCTAGTCGTTCCCGACTCTAGGGGCGGTGCTCATCACCATTTCAAAGTCGAAGAGCCAGTGCTGTGCAAAGAGGTCTCTGTGGTCATGTGGCCGGCATGACTAAATGTCCAATGTGCATGGAACACTGTTATTTTGCCACCAAAGGTGGTCCCTATTTTTCTACTTGCATTTTTAATGTATTTTTGAACTGCTAGGTTGGCAGGAGCTGGGACGAGTAACGGGAGCTCACCTCATTACGTGACACTAGGGATTCAAACCACTGAACCTTTTGATCGACAAGATCAGCATCTTAGCCACTGAGCCACCACTTTGCTCAGCCTCTTTATAGTGCAACTTTCACAGCCACACATTACTACTGGAAAAACTATAGCTTTGACTATATGGACCACTGTAATTTCTCGGCTTTTTAGGAGCCATAGTGGCGCAGTGGTTAGAATGCAGTATTCCAAGCTAATTCTGCTGAGTGCCAACTGTCAGTAGTTCAGCCGTTCAATTTTCACCAGTTCAAAGTTGACTCAGCCTTCCATCCTTCCAAGGTCTGTAAAATGAGGACCCAGATTGTTGGGGTCAATACACACTGTGAAGCAGTATATAAGTCTAATTGCTATTGCTATTTGCCATAGCTTTCCTCCCAAGGAGCCAGCTTCTTTTAATTTCATGGCTGCATTTGATGTCTGCACTGATCTTGGAGTCCAAGAAAATAAAATCTGTCACTGCTTCCATTTTTTCCCCTTCTATTTGCTAGGAATTGATGGAACCGGATGCCATGATCTTAATTTTTCTTTTTTAATGTTCAAGGCAATTTTTGCATTCTCCTTTATCATCCTCATCAAGCAGCTTTTTAAAATTCCTCTTCACTTTCTGCCATTAGAATGGTATCATCTGTATATCTGAGGTTGTTGATATTTCTTCTGGTGATCTTAATTCTGCCTTGTGATTCATCCAACTGGCATTTTGCATGAAGTACTCTGCAAAGTTAAATACATAAGGTGACAATATACAGCCTTGCCATACTTCTTTCCCTAATTTGATCTTGTCTGGTTCTAAGTGTTGTTTCTTGACCTGCATACTGATTTCTCAGGAGACAGGTAAGGTGGTCTGGTATTCCCATCTTTTAAAGAACTTGCAACAGTTTCTTATGATCTACACAATCAAAGGCTTTAGCATAGTCAATGAATCAGAACTAGATGTTTTCTGGAACTCACTGGTCCTCTCCATAATCCAGTGAATGTCGGGGTATGATTTATACCATATTTGAATGGCCTAGTGTTTTTTCCTACTTTATTCAATTTAAGCCTGAATTTTGCAATAAGAACCTCATGATCTCAGTCACAGTGAGTTCCAGGTCTTGTTTTTTCTGACTTTATAGAGCTTCTCCATCTTTGGCTGCAAAGTATATAATCAATCTAATTTCAGTATTCATGATCTGGTAATGTCCATTTATGGTGTTGCCTCTTGGGTTGTTGGGAAAAGGGTGTTTGTTATGACCAGTGTTTTTCTTTTGACAAAACTCTGCTAGCCTTTGCCCTGTTTCATTATTTTTTTTGCACCGAGACCAGACTTGCCTGTTATTTCTGTTACTTCTTGACTTCCTACTTTAGCATTCCAATCTGCTATGATGAAATAGACAGCTTCTTTGGTGTTAATTCTAGAAGATGGTGTAGGTCTTCATAGACTAGTCAACTTCAGTCTCTGCAGCATAAATGGTTGGGTTATAGACTTGGATTACTGTGATGTTGAATAGTTTGCCTTAGGTAGAATTGACCATGAGTGTTTCTCCATTTTTTTAATAAGGAATTCTTGCTCACAGTAGTAGATATAATGGTAATTTAAATGAAATGTGCTGAGTCCCATCCATTTTAGCTCATTGATTCTCAAGATGTTGATATACAATTTTGCCATCTCATGTTAGACCACATTCAGCTTACCTTGATTCATAGATCTTATATTGCAGTTCCCATGCAATATTGTTCTTTACAGCATCAGACTTTCCTTTCACTACCAGACTCAGCCATAGCTGAATATCCTTTCGGCTTTGGCCCAGCAACTTCATTTTCTACAACTCCTTGTAATTGCCCTCTGCTCTTTCCCAGTAGCATATTGGATGCTTTCAAACTTGAGAGGCTCATCTTCCAGTGTCATAATTTTTAACCTTTGGGTACTGTCCATGGGCTTTTCTTGCCAAGGATACTAGAGTGGATTGCCATTTCATTCTCCCAATGATCACATTCTGTCAGAGCTCTTCATTATGATCTGACTATCTTGGATGACCCTGCATGGTTTATTTCACTGCTTCTTTGAGTTGTTAAAGCCCTTCACCATGACAAGGCAGTGACCCATGAAGGAGATTATGTAGATCTATGGAGAATCTATGGAGATTCTCGGTCATCCAGGTCATGGTTGTCCCAAAGGTGCTTTTTCAAGAGGCAACTGGACTTTCTGGTTTTTCTTTGAAAACATTTTGCTTCTCCTCCAAGGCACTTCTTCAGTTCTGAGCTAAAAATTTATTTTGGTTGCATGTTTTAAACCATAAGGAAGAGAGAAAGACAGCACACTTGAACAAAACAGTTTCAAGTACATTAAAAGTTATTAGTCTCCGAAATATTCTACAGGTGGTAGAGTATTTATCCTGGTAAAAATTATCCAGGTGGTGTCACTACTCTGCCCAGACAACCAACCTGAATGATTTCTCCTATTCCTTTTTAAGTTTCAATAGATGTTCCCCTCAAAATCATTTATCTTGGTTTTAAATTGTGTTATGATTATCACGAAAGTTCACCTAGAATCATGTTCTCTCTACCTTCTCTCCAATTTAGCTTCACAAGTTTATAAGAAGTACTTCCTTTAGAAACAGTGCTGGGGAAAATATTTCCTTTGATGACAAAGGGCATATAATTGCTGGATTTGATATTTTCAACTGGGTCACATATGCAAATAAAACATTTACAAAAGTCAAAGTTGGATGGGTAGAACCAAACTCTTTTTCTTCCAAATCACTCAACATTCATGAAGACTCCATTGTATGGCCTATAAGATTTAACCAGGTATATATTTTGTACAGATTTGGGAATGACATGATCTAAATTCTGAATATTCACAACATGTGACTTTTTCATCTATTGAAGTATTATAGATTTATTTAGGTATTGTATTTGCATTTTGAATTGGGATGTGCTCTATAGTTTAATGTGCAATTAGTTGACAGCATCTTGACAACCTTCTGAAGAATTTCAGAATATGAGTATTATACTGCTTAGGTCTTTTTCACCAAAATCGGTCAACATTCTAAATGACTTCATTGTATGTCCAAGAAGATTTAACCAGATATACAGTATTTTAATGAGCCATGGGGGCACAGTGGTTAGAGTGCAGTACTACAGGCTACTTCTGCTGTCTGCCGGCAGCCTGCAATTTGACAGTTCAAATTTCATTAGGCTCAAAGTTGACTCAGCCTTCCAACTGAGGACCCAAATTGTTGAGGGCAATATTCTTTTCTCTGTAAACCGCTTAGAGAGGGCTGTAAAGCACTGCAAAACAGTATATAAGTCTAAGTGCTATTGCTATTGCTGTTTTGCATAGAATTGAGGATAACTTAATCCACATTAGGAATACAGTTAGTCCTCCACTTGCAACCATAATGGGGTCTGCAATTTTGGTAGTAAATCCTTGTAGTTCTAAGGAGAAATATAATGTTACTGGATTTGATATTATAACTTTATTTATTTATTTATTTATTTATTTATTTATTTATTTATTTATTTATTTATTTGATTGATTGACTGATTGATTGATTGATTGATTGATACATGCCGTCCTTCTCTGGAGACTCAGGGTGGCTTACAATGCATTAAGCAATAGTCTTCATACTTTTGTATATACCTGCTTAGAAGGGCTTTTTAGCCCCCTCTGAGCGGTGTTCTATTTTATACAAAGTCAGCTTATTGCCCCCACAAACCAGGTCCTCATTTTACCTACCTCGAAAGGATGAAGGCTGAGTCAACCTTGAGCGTGGTGAGAATTGAACTCGCAGTAATTGCAGGCAGCTGGCAGCTAAGTGCTACTTTAACAGCAGCAGTTTAATCCGCTGCACCACCAAGGCTCTTTATGATCTAAACAAAGTAGGTTAATGTAATCACAAAGCAAATCATAGGATTGTTAACTAACTACAACATACCCAATAGGCATTTTTACCAGAAACCTACAAGAAACATCAGAAATCAATGAAAAAGTCACATATTTTGGTCATGAGACCACAGGATGCTGCAATTGGTTATAGGTGAGCAAGTTGCCAATCAACCAAAGTGGAATTGTGTAACTGTAGAAGGGGAGCAGCAGCAATAACATAGGGGACAGTCATAAGTAGGTTTTTAAAAGTTTGTAATAATTTCAAATGGTCATTAAATGAATAGTTTCAAATCATGGACTCTCTGTATTATGGGGGATAACCTACTGTTTTTATTGTAACATCAATAACCATAGCCAGAGTCAGAAGTCATGTTTTGAACTGAAGTTGCTATAAAGTATGGTATGTGATTAGAAGGCTAATTGAGAATTAGAATAGCAATAGCACTTAGACTTATATACCTCTTTACAGTGCTTTCCATCCCTCTCTAAGCGGTTTAGAGAGCATATTGCCTCCAACAATTGGGGTCCTTATTTTACCCATTTCGGAAGGATGGAAGGCTGAGTCAACTTTGAGCCTGGTGAGATTTGAACTGCCAAATTGCAGGCAGCTGGCAGTCAGCAGAAGTAGCCTACAGTACTGCACTCTAACCACTGCGCCACCGTGGCTCATAGCTGTATAAATTAACTCCCGGAATTAGGCTAGATTGGTTTTGAAAAATCCTGGAGAACAATAGCAAAACACTTCCATGGTAAATTGTCAAAGAGGTGATCCTGATATTAAGTAGAATGAGGCTATTCACTTAGATAAGTACAATGTATGAATTAAATTGAATCAAACTCCTATCTGTTGCATACAACTCATTGCTTAGTAGATCTCTTTCATTACATCCAAAATCTACACCATCCTGTAAATGCTTGCCATGACACTGTAGACAGTGATCAATATTATGTCTCTTTTTGATGGTCCCCCAGGTTATGGATTTAGAATATGTATTCTAAAGTATTTAGAACATTTATATGTATTTAGAACAATGCCCCCAAACATGGCAATGCTACCAAACTGATTCATTTATTTTTCATCTCCTTCACTCAGAAAAGACCTCATTCTTTGTGTAATGACAAATGTCATTCTGGTTCAAGTAGGGCCAAAATAGAAGGAAAGCCATTTTGCTGTTATAAGTGTTTTCCATGTCCAGAAGGGAAGATTACAAGCCAGAAAGGTAAGGTTTCCTCAGTTTAAAAATATTAACCATTCCATGAAAACCCGTGTGGAATAAATTCAGTATGTATCGACTACTGTATACATTATGTGCTTCAGAGATATTTTAAGGATTTTGGGATGAGTAAAATGAAGGAAACTATTTTATTTCCTCCCTAATTAGCTTCTCAGGAACAATGAACCTTATCATCTGAGCCTTAAGACACCTAGCTAATTATTATTGATAAAAACCAGACAATTACCAAGAAGAAAACATAGAATCTGTATACTAAAGGAAGTTTCACAGAAGGTCTAGAACAGGGGTGTCAAACTCAATTTCATTGGAGGCCACATCAGGGTTTGATTTTGGGGGGCTGGGGGTGGTGGCCAGGGTGGGCGTGACCATCTCCACATCACTCCTGTCAGGGGGTGCTCTGCCAATGAAAACAGGCTCCCAAGCTCCATCATGCGACCCTCCTGAGCTCTGTTTTCACTGGCAGAGGGTTGCAGGAGGCCGTGGCAGCCAAAAATGGAGCTCAGGAGCTCATTTTCATTGGCAGAGGCACCGCGAGCCAGTCCTTTGCTGTTTCCATGGCAGCCCCGTGGGCCAGATCTAAGTACCACTAGGGCCGGATCCAGCCTCCGGGCCTTGAGTTTGACACCCCTGGTCTAGAAAGATATTAAATTCATGAAATACCGTGGGGGACAATTTTATCATTGGATAGAAAATGAATATAGACAAAAAGCGGTATAAAATTTTAAAAAAAATTGGAAAGAAAAGGTTATATAGGAGATATATTAAGTTGAAGTGTAAAAGCAAAGATTTTAAGAAAATGGTGGTAAGTGTTAAATATGATGACACAAAAATTTCCGTACACAAAGGACACACTGATTGATTAACAATGTAATGTTTGTTTTTTTAAAAAAAAAACTTCTTTATAATAAAAAATACAGAACAGAACAGAACAGAACAGAACAGAACAGAACTGGAAGGGATCTTGCAGGTGTTCTAGTCCAAACTCCTGCTCAAGCAGGAGACATTATCATTGCAGACAAGTGGCTGTTGAGTCTCTTCTTAAAAGCCCCCAGTAAAGAAGCACACACAACTTCTGAAGGCGATTTCTAAAAGTCTAATATATATGGCATCATGTGTCACCTTATTTTAATATTTTTAACTTTGCAAATAAGCAAACAATAGTTTGGTCGTATTTTTATCAGTTACAAAATCTGGTGGACTAATCGAAGAGTTAATCTGAGCTAAATTCAATTCTATATAATTTCATTGACTTATTAAAGAGGTGGTCTATTATAACTCTATAACACCCAAGGAGTCTTTAATTGAAGTATTAACCAGGGCCCATTTTACTCTACTCTTATTTCTTTCAATAGTGCTTATGTCTTAAGAATGAAACAATTTTCTTCATTTTGTTTTTACTGCTTAATAAAAACTACTTAAAATAGTGCTTATTTCTTAATGAATAGAATATATTATAAATTGTAGCAATAGAAATATATTCATTCATTCATTCATTCATTCACCTGTTCATCATTCATTTCTACAGATATGGATGATTGTTTGCCATGCCCACAAGGACAGTATCCAAACAGCAACCATGACTCGTGTCTTCCAAAACATACAGTTTTCTTGTCTTATGAAGACCCCTTAGGCATCAGTTTGGCCACTACTGCAATTGTCTTTGCCTGCATTGCCACTGTGGTGCTTGGGATCTTCCTCAAATACCAGGACACTCCCATAGTCAAGGCCAACAACCGGAACATCACCTACCTTCTCCTTGTCTCCCTTGTGCTCTCATTCCTTTGCAGTTTATTATTCATTGGAAAACCTGAAAAAGTAACTTGTCTTTTGTGACAAACTGCTTTTGGGATTGTCTTCTCAGTAGCCATTTCTTGTATATTGGCCAAAACCATCATTGTGATTTTAGTTTTCATGGCTTCAGTGCCAGGTTCACAGATGAGGCAATGGTTGGGAAAACCATTAGATAATTACACTGTTGTTTCTTGTTCCCTCATTCAAATCACTATTTGTGCTATATGGCTTGTAATATCACCGCCATACCCAGATGCTGATATGAACTTAGTGGCAGATGAAATCATCCTGGGATGTAATGAAGGCTCTACTCTAATGTTTTATTCTGTCTTACTCTACCTGCTTTTCCTTGCCATTGTTGGTTTCTGTGTGGCTTTCCAGGCTCGGCATTTACCAGACAGTTTTAATGAGGCCAAGTTTATCTTTTTCAGCCTGTTGTGTTTCTGCAATGTCTGGTTGTCCTTTTTTCCAACATATTTGAGCACCAAGGGGAAATACATGGTGGCTGTGGAAATCTTTTCCATTCTCTCTTCCAGTGCAGGGTTACTGGGCTGCATCTTTTTCCCCAAATGCTTTGTCATTCTACTAAGGCCTGATCTGAATTCTAAAAAACAGTTAATGAGAGGCAAGAAAGAAGAAATATAATTCCATGACTGGTTCAGTGAAAGATAAGTTCACCGAAGACCACTTAGAAACTGGAACTGATCCAGCATGAAGCCATTGCAAGTCATAGGAATCTTCTTCCTTTTTAATACTTTAGACAGTTATTCATTTCTCCTACTTTGAACCCTCAAGCAAACTGGTGAAACAAATTGTGACCCCCAAGGATATCCACCTTAACTCTAATAAATGGAATATAAACAATGAACATCTTATTCCATTGAAACAATATTTCATCTCTTTCCTTCCTTCTAAATGGTTTTATGGAATAATATGGAGAAGACATTACAATGGCGAACTGTAGGAGCTTTGAAAAAAATGAGCTCAATATTCCAATTTCATTCGCAAATTCCTGGTCATCCCATTGGTGTTTACTCTTTTTTTACCCTAGCCACATCTACTCATGGGAATTATTGGGCACACATGCACATCATTTCTACATCCTACTAATCCTTTATCCAGGGTCTGTCCCCAAGCACTAAAACCAACACAGAAAATCAAGGCTATATGACCAATCTATTCTTCCTTCATGCAAGTTCATCAATGTTGTGATAATAGCTCAGAATAATTTTCCTTTTGATTAGAAAGTCAATCTTTATCTTCTCACATAGTTCATGGCGAAAAATAGTCAATATTATGAGGACCAGGTACTTTTTCTTTTTTAAAACATTTTGTGATGTTTATACAACTTGTTTCTTTTATAAGACCATAGTTATTAGTGACATGGGGAGTTAAATGTGAACAATTTCACATATTTTATGTGACTTTGATAAATCAGATACTTATCTTTACTCCAGGAAGACTGAGATTAAAGGTAAAGGTAGAGGTTCCCCTAGCACATATGTGCTAATCGTTCCCAACTCTAGGGGATGGTGCTCATCTCTGTTTCAAAGTTGAAGAGCCAGTGCTGTCTGAAGATGTCTCCATGGTCATGTGGCTGGCATGACTAAATGGCAAAGGTGCACAGAACACTGTTACTTTCCCACCAAAGGTGGTCCCTATGGCTAAGACGCTGAGCTTGTCGATTGAAAGTTCGGCAGTTCAGCGGTTTGAATCCCTAGTGCTGCGTAAAGGGGTGAGCTCCAGTTACTTGTCCCAGCTTCTGCCAACCTAGCAGTTCGAAAGCACATTAAAAAATGCAAGTAGAAACTGAGATTTCCCACATATTAAAAATTTGAAAATTCTCCTAATTTAAAACTCATCCAATTTTGCCCAGTACTGAAAACTGAAATATTATTTATTCTGCAAGGTGGTAAACCCTAAACATCTTTTGTTCTTTATTTCATTTCCATTTTTCCTGGTTTTACTTTGTTGTGAGTCATAATACACCTTGTGCTTCTTTCTTCATCCTATTGTGAAAATACTTTAAAAAGGCTAGATTGGGAAGATGCCAGCTGAGGTGTCATAAACATCAACATGTGGAGTTCTGAAACTTTTCGAGAGAAATTGCAATCAAAATTGGTAAATATTCCCTCATCACACTGTAATAATGAAGTAACCATAATTAATGACATACAGGATCTTCCTGATTTGTGAACATTCCCTCAGGACAGGATGATAAGTATACAATCAAGATATTCTAATATGTTGTTATTTTGATATGAACAATGATCTCATGTTCTTTTTCAGGGAGGAGGGAGAACTACACTACTAGGATCATTGGTAGTTGATTCTGTACAATTCTGACTTTCAATCAGCTGAGTCTCACCATGTGAAATATCAATATTTTTAAAAAATATTGGGTGGGTGTCAAACTATTTGGAATAAAGCAAGAGTCATGTTATATTTGGCACTCATGATAGTCCTAGCGGTTGTACTTTATGGTCAGAGAAAGATTCCTCTGGCTAAGAGTCCTATAAAGGCACCTGTGCCTATTCTTCACAAGTATTACCAGCCTGGGGATTTTATCATTGCTAGCATTACCTCTCAAGTAACATTTCAGAAACCACCTTCTGATAAAACTTTTGATGGCTTTAGGCTGAAAAATCAAATACATCTTCTATATGTCTAGATAGATAAATGTCATGCTAGTTACATTCATGTAGGGGTTTACTCCAGAGCTGCAAGTTAGATTAAAAGAAGAGAAGAGGATGGCAGATTTTTTTTTAAAATAAATTTTTATTTGTTTAAAAGTACAAACAAAACAAAACTAGTGACTATAAAACATACAAAACAAAACATGAAAACAAAGAGTTCAAATATACATTTTGTCAAATATATCACAACAGTAATGTATGTTCTTATTTGTGTTTTGACTCTTCCTTGTTTGATCTTATTCATATATCTATGATTCACTGTTAACTTATGTTAGTGATTTATGTTCCTGTTTCTGTAACTCCAATTGCTTCCTATTCTTTTTTCCTTTTTCTGTTTTTCAACCAAGTATACCACTTTTCCCATACTAGATAATAACCGTGTTCCTCTTTATCTTGTAATTCTTTTGCGAGTCTGTCCATTTCTGCACATTCCATAAACTTATTAATTACTTTATCTTCTGTTGGTGTGTCACTACTCTTCCAATTTTGTGCAAAAATTATTCGTGCTGCTGTTATTATATGGATGATTAAGTATTTTATTTCCTTTTCATATTGTCCATTTATTATTCCTAGTAGAAAGGTTTCCGGTCTCATTTCTAATCGTCATTGTGTGATTTCTTCTACTTGCGTTCTGATCATTTGCCAGTATTGTTTTGTTTTTGGACAGGTCCACCACATGTGGTAATAGGTTCCTTTATGCAGTTTACATTTCCAACAAGATGGAGAAGTGTTGGGAAACATTCTTGCCAGTCTGGCCGGTGGAAGGTGCCACCTATAGAACATTTTGTACATGTTTTCTTTATATGGTGCAGACATTGTTAATTTATAATTTATTGTCCATAATTTTTCCCAATTGTCTAATTGAATATTGTAGCCGAAATTCTTTGCCAAATTATCATATTTTCTTTGACCACTTCTTCTTCTAATTTGTATCCTCGTAAATAATTGTAAACTTTTTTTATCAATTTATCTTGTGATCCTTATAGAATTTTATCTAATTCATATTGGCCTTTTTGGAATCCAAATTGAGCCGAATCTTTCTTATATTTTGATTTTATTTGTAGATATGGCCACCAATCAATATCCATATCCAACTCTTTCAATTCTTCTCTTGTTCTTAGTTCCCCTTGATTATTTAGTAAATCTTTATAAGTTCTCATTTTGGTGATGTCCATAGTATTTGGATAGATCTGGGCTTCCATGGTTGATAACCATTCCGGGATTTTATTGTAGTGTATTTTTTTGATGCCCTGCCATGTCTGATATAGTGCTTGTCTGACAATGTGCCTCTGAAAATATCTATGTTGCTTATCTGTGCCCTCCCACAGAAAAGCATGCCATCCTCATTGTAAGTCGAATCCTTCCAAAGTCAATAATCTTTTATTTTTGAGTTCCATCCATTCCTTGATCCAAATTAGTGCTGATGCTTTATAATATGTTTCCCAGTCTGGTAGTGCCAATCCTCCTCTTTCTCTTGTATCTTGTAGGTGTTTTGTTTTAATTCTTGCTTTCTTCCCTTGCCATAGTTTGCTTTTAATTTATTAAAATTCTTAAAAAAGTTTTTTCCTGGTTTTATTGGAATCACTTGGAATAAGTATAAAATTCTGGGTAAAACATTCATTTTAATTGAGGCGACTTTTCCCAAAAAAGATAATTGTAATTTTTTCCAAATTTCTAAATCTTTTTTAACTTGTCTTGCCAATTTATCATAATTATCCTCTCTAATTGATGAACTTTTTTTGGTGAGCCATATTCCTAGATATTTTATCTTCTTTGTCATTTGTATATCTAATTGGTCTTCTAATTATTTTTCTTGTTGATTAGTGAAATTTTTCGTTAGTATCTTTGTTTTTTGTTTATTGATTTTGAGTCTGGCTACACTCCTGTATTTTTCTATTTTATCTAATAATTTAGTGCCCGTTGTTATTGGGTTTTTTTTAATTTGATTTATATGCCGCCCTTCTCCGGAGACTCAGGGCGGCTTACAATGCGCTAAGCAATAGCCTTCATACTTTTGTATATTTATACAAAGTTATAAAGTCATTTATTGCCCCCACAAACTGGGTCCTCAATTTACCTACCTTAGAAAGGATGGAAGGCTGAGTCAACCTTGAGCCTTGGTGAGATTCGAACCTGCAATAATTGCAGGCAGCTGCTGTTAATAACAGGGTGCATTAGACCACTGTACTATCCAAGGCTCTTATGGAGATTGTTCTATGATAAATACCATGTCATCAGCGAAGGCTTGAAGTTTGTATTCGTCCCCTTTGATTTTCAGACCTTTTATTTCTTTATCTCTTCTGATCTCTTTTAAGAGAGTTTCTAAGGCTAATATGAATAATAGGGGGGACATAGGACACCCCTGTCTAACTCCTTTTGATATCTGAAATTGTTCTGTCAAGTCACCATTTATTATTATTTTTGCCATTTGAGATGAGTAGATTTTCTTTGTCATATTTATGAATTTGTTGCCAAATTTCATAGTTTCCAATTGCAGTACAAGAAATTTCCAATTTAGATTTCTGTGCATCTAAAAAGATTAGGGCCACTTGTTTATCGGAGTTTATTTCATAATATTCTAATATGTCCATTATTAATCTCATATTATTTTTTGTCTGTCTCTTTGGATGGTGGATTTTATTCAGTACTTTGCAGTATAAAAATTTCTGTTTTTTTAATTTTTCTTGAAAATTGCAAGTTGCAAAGGTATGAAAGTATCTTCAGCATTCAGAAGCTTCCTATTATCATCTCCTATCATGAATGTCAGACATAATCAGATATAATATAAAAATTATCTACTATTTTGAAAGACTGAAAACCACTAAAGAAAAGTATATTAAACTGCAACTCTGGGAAAAAGACATTTCTCTGGGGGGGAAATTGTATCTATATCTGTCTGTCCATCC
This sequence comes from Ptyas mucosa, assembly GCA_012654045.1. NCBI lineage: Eukaryota > Metazoa > Chordata > Lepidosauria > Squamata > Colubridae > Ptyas > Ptyas mucosa. The sequence continues at coordinate 21,326 of WNWU01012743.1, forward strand.
ATTGTTTGTCTGTCTGTCTGTCTGTCTGTCTGTCTGTCTCTACCTACCTACCTTCCTACCTACCTAATCTTTATATATAATCTAATCTAATTTTTCCTGAACATATGTATATAAAGTTAGAATATAATAAGCATAAGCATAAATACAGATATCCCTTTTAATGTATACTATATATTAAAAAGGAAAAAGAGTTGAACAAAGCAAGTTTAACAATATTAAAATACAAAAGAACTAATAAGCAGAAAAGAATGCCAAGAAAGAAAAGAGAAAGCAAAGTATTACATTTTTGATTCTCCCTTTTTGACATCTGCTGATTTGCAATATATTATAAAACTCTTCTTGATTGTTATTTTTTTATTTTATTCTTTTTAATTGAATTTTTTGAAATACATAAACAAAAAAAAAAACCCATAAATAAACATCACCCAGTGTATAATACAAAAACAAAGGAAAGAGAGGAGTTCATATCTTTGTTGTCAGTTCCTCCAAAAGTCTCTTTGAGTAGGTACTGGTGTCGTCTCTTCCAAATGTTCAATTGCACTGTCCACAAACGGTTGCCAGATCTTCCAGAATGAGTTTTCCTTTATTAAACCTTTCCTGAATTTTAACTCACATGTTAGCTTATTGTTAAGGGCAAATTTCCAAATTTCTTTATATCCATTCGGCCAAATTATAATCAATATCTAATTTCCAGTATCTCGCTATTATTATTCGACCCATATTCTTGATTGTTATTTGAATCACCTGTAGAAGCCAGCATGATTGTCTTATCTTTTTTTCTTTTCATTTTTTAAAAGATTAATATCCTCCTTGCTCTCTTTCAATTAATCCAAATCTTTTCAGACAGGTAGTTTCATATAAATTTGCTATTTTACCTTTTTAAAAACTCTGTACAGCAGTTATATATTCTTATCTCAGTTTCCACTACTTTAACAAAAGACTGTGTCCAATTGTTTTATACATGTTTCTTGGAGGCAAACAATATCTGCATTTTCTCTTTTCATTTATGGAACATTTTGTTACATTTTTGTGGTGAATTTCATCCATTGGCATGAATTTCTTACATAGTATGTTTCATACCTATTCTATACAAATAGTCTCCTATTTTCAAGCCAATTACGAGAATGATAGTATCAAGATAGAATTAGTAATAGGATCTATTGTTCATAACCTAGGATGTTCACTCAGACTTACCAGCACATCCTGGCCTTGGTATATGCTGTGAAGGAACTCAATGAGAATACCCAACTCTTACCCAATGTCAGTTTGGGCTTCCATATCTTAAACAGCTATTTTTTTGGCAAGGTGGACCTATCTTGCCTCAATGGAACTTCTATCCACTCAGGACAAGTTCATCCCTAACTACAAATGTGATATTCAGAATAATGTTGTGGGAGTCATTGGGGGATCTACTATTGAAGTCTTTCTCCACATGACAAACATCTTGAGCACCTACAAGATTCCACAGGTAAACAAAAAAAGATATGAAAGATATAGGTTCATTACACTTGAGATACTTTTGTAAGTGGGAGATGGAAACTGGAAATCTTATTAGTTTTGTGGGTGATGTACTATATTTATGAAGCACTGAAAATACCGTGTTTCCCCAAAAATAAGACATCCCCTGATAATAAGCCCAACTGGGCTTTTGAGTGCATGCACTAAAATAAGCTCCCCCCCCCCCCTGAAAATAAGCCCTTCCTGAAAATATTTAAATGCATGTGCAGCTAGTCCCTGCCATTTCCTCTGGTTAGGGTTAGGCAGACAAAGGTGGAAATCAGGTAAGATGGCAAAAGAAGGCCCGTCTTGCTCCACATGCCCCAAAATAATAAGAGCTCCCTGAAAATAAGGCCAAGTGCTTATTTCAGGGTTCAAACAAATGTAAAACAGGGTCTTATTTTTGGGAAAACATGGTAGTTGGGTGCTCAATAAATTGGCATACTTTGATGCATTTGAAATACATACATCATTAGAATACAGGTAGACTTATGATTGTCAAGGATCCTGGAATTTCTGTCCTAAGTCATGACAAATGTAGCTGGAAGCATATATGTTGCCAGACAGTTTCCAAAATTGAACTTCACAAATTGTGTCGTGTGATTGCGGATCACTGCAATCAGTTGAAAAGGTGAGTTGCTTGTAAACTGCCTGAAATGCTCTCATGTAACAACAGAGGGGGTGATAGTGTCAGAAATCTAGAACTGAGAACTTTTCTTTTGGGGGGCATCTTAATTTAGCATTGTTAGGCAAGGATTGGCTGCATTTGGCAATTTCAATTTCAAATCTTTATTGTCGGTGCACAACAGATGTACAATGAGATCAGTTGAGCTCCCTCATAATCCATCCATATGTCACTAGAAATTCCACATTTGCTGAGAAACATTGATTTGGAGTTTTTGAAAAACCATTGGAAATTCTAATTGTATGCATAAGGATTGCAATAAATGCTGTTTAATAGCAAAACGTCTTAATATTTCCTGAAATACCCATGGTCTACAAAATTGTACTGCATGGGAAATTTGTCATAAGAAATATTTAAATGATCCAAAAATTAAATAAGATAAAAATATGAAACAAAAAAAAAGAGTGAAACCAGTTCTTTCTACAGTTTTGTCTGTAAAATAGAATAACAGAGTTGGAAGGGACATTGGAGGTCTTCTAGTCCAACCCCCTGCTTAAGGAGGAAACCCTATACCGCCTCAGACCAGGGGTGAAATCCAACAGGTTCTGACAGATTCTGGAGAACCGGTAGCAGAAATTTTGAGTAGTCTGGAGAACCAGCAAATACCACCTCTGGCTGACCCCAGAGTGGGGTGGGAATGGAGATTTTGCAATATCCTTCCCCCAGAAGTGGGGGGGGAATGAGGATTTTGCAGTATTTTTCCCCTGGAGTGGGGTGGGAATGGAGATTTTGCAGTAGCTTTCCCCTGCCATGCCCACCAAGCCACACCATGCCCACCAAGCCACACACAGAGAACTGGTAGTAAAAAAAATTGGATTTCATCACTGCTTCAAACAAATGGTTATCCAACATAAAATAAAATAAAATAAAAACTTCCAGTGTTGGAGCATTCACAACTTCTGGAGGCAAGTTGTTCCACTGATTAATTGTTTCTAGTGAAGATTAATTTTAATTGTGACTGAGTTCTTCCCATCCCCCCCCCCCCCAAGATCTTGTATGGGTCTTCTTCAATCATAAAAAACAAAACCAAAGAAGATTTTTTTCACCAGATGTTTCCCAATGAGACCCACCACTATTTAGGCATTCTTGAGTTGCTACTGCATTTCCGGTGGATCTGGATCGGTGTGGTTATTTCTAATGATAACAATGGAGATGGGTTTGTACAGTATAGTCCTTCCCTTATATTCTCAGAAGGGTATTTGCATGGAATTCTTAAAAACAATGCCCAAAATAACTTTTTCAAGTAACATTGCTGAAAGTGCAACAGAATGGTTTGCAACTTCACGTATTGTCACAGGAAGCACTGCCAACACTGTTATCATTCAAGGTGAAATACACACTATGAGTGTCTTAAGAACAATTTTCCAATTCTCCCAATTTTATAATGTAAAATTGAAAACCGAGTGTGGATTATGACAGCCCAGATGGCGTTTGCTTCTCCTGGTTTTCTAAGAGATTGAGACATACATTTCCTCCATGGAACTCTGTCATTTGCTGTTCATACAAATTTCCCTAGTGGATTCCAGAAATTTTTGAAGGAAATAAACCCCCTTTTAGAAAATAAAGATAACTTTACCCGAATCTTCTGGAAAAATGTGTTTAATTGTGATTTCTCAAATTCCACTCTAGAAGAAAAAGATGAGGAGATCTGCACTGAGGAGGAAAAATTAGAGACTCTACCTGTGACCCTATTTGACACAAGGATGTCTGGCCACAGTTATAGTATCTACAATGCAGTTTACATTATGGCACATGCTTTGTATGCCGTAACTTCATCCAAGTCAAAAGAGAGGACAAAAAATCAAAAATATGAGACAAGAATATCTACTTGAAGAAGCCTGGC
>WNWU01012743.1:35350-46768 GCA_012654045.1 Ptyas mucosa
TGAATAACTTCAAAAGAAGAATGTTATGCTGCTTAGATCTTTCTCACCAAAACTGGTCGGCATTCTAAGGATTCCATTGTATGACCTAGAATAGAGGTTCCCAACCCCAGACCATAGCCCACTATCGGGCCATAACCTGTTTTAAATCTGGCTGTGTGAGCAATGGAAAAGAGCACATGCATGAAGCTTCACTCGCGTAAGCATTGGATTCTTGCGCTCACATGTGAAGCTCCACTCATATGAGTCGAAGTTGCTTGAGCAGAGGCCTCTTGTGCTTGGGTGCAAAGCTCCATTCACACATGGAGGGCACTCAGGTGCGAAGCTCCAATTGCACAAATGTAACTTCACACGTGAGCACTCTCCGCCCATGCGAGTGGAGCTTCGCACGCAAGCATAAGCACATTGTGGTCAAATGGCCTTTGCTCATGTGAATGAAGCTTCACACATGAGCTCAAGCAGCCACCACTTGGATGTGAAGCTCCATTCGTGCAAGTGGGGGGCATGCATGCACGTTACTCAAACAAATGGAGCTGTGTGCACACACATGTGCCTGCCACTCACATGCTCCCCCCCCCCCATGCCAGGCCGGGCTGCCAAGTTAGAAAAGTTGGGGACTTTTGACCTATATGATAAATTAGATAGATAGATAGATAGATAGATAGATAGATAGATAGATAGATAGATAGATAGATGGTGAAATGTAAAATTTGTTACTACCAGTTCTATGGGTGTGGCTTGGTGGGGGTGTAATGCGACTGGGTGGGCGTGGCCAACTTTTCTTTTTAACTTTTCAAAGCATTTTTTCTAATGCTTTGAAAAGCCTCTGCCGATCAGGCAACTCAGCTGGGATCGTCAGAGACTTTTCAAAGCATTTTTTTACCACCTCTTCAGCCAAGAGGTTGCAGAGAAAAATGTTTCGAAAAGCCTCTCTGATGATCAGGCAACTTAGCTGGGATCGTCAGACACTTTTCAAAGCATTTTTTAATGCTCTTGGCATTCGGCCAAGAGGTTGCAGAATAAAATGCTTTGAAAAGCCTCTCATCGGAAGAGGTTGTAAAAAAAATGCTTTAAAAGGAAAAAAAAAAGCCCCTGCTGATTGTGCGGCTCAGCTAGGCATGGGGGGGGGCGGGCACAGGGATTTTTGCTACTGGTTCTCCGAACCACCCATCGCCATCGCTACCGGATCGGGCGATCCGATCCGAACAGGGAGCATTTCACCCCTGGATAGATAAATAGATAGATAGATAGATAGATAGATAGATAGATAGATAGATAGATAGATAGACAGACAGACAGACAGACAGGTAGATAGATAGATAGATGATTGATAGATAGATGATAGCAATGGTGAGATTCAATTTTTTTAACAACCAGTGCTGTGGGCGTGGCTTAGTTGGGGGTGTGGCTGGGTGGTCATGTGACCAGGTGGGCATGACTAGCTGGTCATGTGACCGGGTGGGCGTGGCTATTTGCATAGGGACTACTCAGAGGGCTGAAAAAAGTCATTTCTGACTGGTCCTTGCACTTTTGACCAGTCCTCGCACTTATGACTATCCTCACATTTATGCCCGTTGTGGCATTCTTAACAACCATGTCAGTCATTTCACCACTACTTCTCTTCACCACGGTGACAAGATAGGGCACAAAACATAAAATGTGAGGACAGTCGTAAGTTCAAGGACTGGTCAAAAGTGTGAGGACCAATCAAAAATAACTTTTTCAACCTTCTGACTAATCCATATGCACATAGGGACTACTCAGAGGGCTGAAAAAAGTCATTTCTGACAGGTCCTCATATTTTTGACTGGTCTTCGCACTTATGACTGGTCATCATATATGCCCATTGTAGCATTCTTAACAACTGTGTTACTTATTTCACAACTGCTTCTCTTCACCATGGTGACAAGATAGGGCAAAAACATAAAATGTGAGGACAGTCGTAAGTTCGAGGACTGGTCAAAAGTGTGAGGACCAGTCAAAAATAACTTTTTCAGCCCTCTGAGTAGTCCATATGCATAAAAGGATACAGCAAGAGAGGGATGAAGGAAGGGAAGGGAAATTAGAGTAGGAGTGAGGGTAAGAGAGGGAGGAAGAGAGGAGGAGAAGGAGAAAGGAAGAGGAAGTAGGGAGGAGAAGAAGAGGGGTGGAGAAAAAGTAAGAAGGAAAGAAAAAAGAGAGGTGGTAGGTTGGAGGAGAAAGATTGCTGTACAATAAAAAAGATGAAAGGGAAGAAAGCCAAACCCAAACAAATATAAAAATATTAAGATAAAGAATGAATTGTTAAACTTTAAAGAATAAAAGAGAACAAATATGAATAAATAGCAATAATTAGAAACACACATACAAACATACAATGTATTTTCTTTGAACAGAGTATTTGGCCGGTTCACAAATTTAAACAGTGTTTAGTCATTTCAATTAAATTTACAATTTCTATATTTCCTTTTTGCCATATTTATTCCTCATCTATTTTTTTAAAAAACCAATATTACCCTTCATCCTCATCTCTAATCTTAATCAAATTCAATTTTTCCCTTCTATTCTACATTATACCCCTTCCCATTGTCATTTATTTTATATCCATCCTCACATTGGTTAATTATGTAATATTACAGTTGTTTAATACAAATTCAACTTTTTAATATAAATCAATTAGTTATATAACTATCTTTTTTGTATATTAATCAATATAAACATGAATATTCTAATTATTTCCATGCAATCCAATTTCTTAGAAATCCATTAATTATATTTACCAATAATAATAAACCAGATAGTTTCCCCCATATATTCCTCCAAACCACAACTTAACCATTTCTGCTTTCAACACAATATACAATTAATAGTATCTCAATTATTACAATTCCCTAGTTAAATAGAGCTTTTTTTTTCTTTTGTGTTTTAAAATCTTGAACTCTCCTCTTTTGCCCTAAATTTCCCATTGTTTGCACCTACCTTTTTTGGTGAGCAAAGAGAAAGAGAAATCTCTCTCCCTGCCTCATTTTGTCCCGTTGCAGCAGAGCCTGCTTTACTTTTAGTTTCCTTTTAGGTAGGGGGAAAAAATTCACTCTTTGCAGCTAGCAAAGAGCTTGCATAACAAGAGCTTGCAAAAGAGCCTGCGCAAAACAGCTGAGAGTGAATCAGTTGAGAGTTGGGAGGCAGATCGAATCAAGCCTAAGCTAAAACTGAAAGGAGTTGTTTTTTCCTGCTGTTTGTTTGCAAGGAGGTAACTGCTGCGAGGCACAGGCCAAAGGGTGGGGGCCACCCTCCTTGCCACTTATCCCCCCCTGTGACCCCCTTTTGCCTCTAGCGCCCCCCTGCTGCCCTGCCCCCATAAGGCATCCCACCGCCCCCTGTACCACCCCCTTTGGCAACCACTGGCTTAACTATTTAACTCCTTAACAACTGGTTCTACCGAAGTAGAATCCCACCGCTGGGTCTACCCCTTTATTTTTGCAGGCACAGGTCCACTCATTTGTTTTCTTTTGACCAGGGTACTTATGAGACCGCCTTCTGCCACTGATAGCCTCCCACCGACCAGTTTGCGACACTCAGGGGAGGGCCTTCTCTGTGGGAGCCCCTGCCCTTTGGAATGAACTGCCCCTGGAAATACGCACAATCTCCGACCTCCGAGTTTTTCACTGTGCCCTCAAGACCCTGCTCTTCTGACAGGCAGGGCTACCTTTATAATGGAGATTTAAATTTGGAGTTTTTTAAATTTTGGGGTTTTTAATGAATTTCGGCCGTAAATGTAATAATTTTAATTAATTTTTAAATTTAATTATGATGTTTGTATTGTGTTTTTTATTTGGCTGTGCACCGCCCTGAGTCCTTCAGGAGAGGGGCAGTATAGAAATAAAGTAAAATTATCTATCTATCTATCTATCTATCTATCTATCTATCTATCTATCTATCATCTATCTATCTTTCTAATGTCCATCTCATGAAAAGTGACCTTTGACTGGTGTAAAACAATAAAATAAAATGTTAAATAAAATTATTATAAATCAAAACAGTAAAACTCTGAAAGTAGACCTAACAACAGTGGTGGGATTAAAATTTTTCTACTACTGGTTCTGTGGGCATGGCTTGGTGGACATGGCATGGCTTGGTGGGTGTGGCAGGGGAAGGATACTGTAAAATCTCTATTCCCCCCCACTCCAGGAGAAGGATACCCATTTCCTCCCAATCAGCTGGGATTCGGGAGGCAGAGAATAGATGGGGGTGGGGCCAGTCAGTGGTGGGGGGTGGGGCTGGTTCTCCAAACTACTCAAAATTTCCACTACCGGTTCTCCAGAACTGGTCAGAACCTGCTGAATACCACCACTTCCTAAAAGAGAAGAAAAAATAATACATGGAGGGATATTAATAATAGTGGATCCACCTTATCAATTTTGGATCTCATGAGGACCCCCCAGCCTGCTGGCATCACCAGATCTTGAGAGACCTGCAAAGGCTTAAGACCAACCTCAGCACTTGGGGTTTCCAACAATGTAGGCATCATCGCAGAAAAGGCCAGCTGCCTAGGGCCTGCCAATTGTACTTAGTTTCATATCACAATACTAGTCTGCCTGAGCAATGCCATAGAAGTTCTATTCCAGGGCCTGGAGGCTGTAAGGGCCTGCATGGGGTACAATGGGCTTCAACTCAACCCAAGGAAGACTGTGTGGCTTTTGATATTTGGACCTATTGAATAAAAAGGTTTTTTCACCATTAGCCCTGGATGGGGTGACAATACCCAAGGGAGACCTGGTGAAGAATCTGAAAGTCCTCTTAGACTTATGGCTCCTGCTACAAGAGCAGGTAACAGCTCTGCTCAGAAGGGCTTTGCACAGCTTAGTGTGGAGAACCAGTTGTGCCTGTTGCTCGATTGGGAGACTTTGCTCATAGTGACTCATGCTTGTCTGGACTACTGCAATGCATTCTACATGGGGCTGCATTCAGAAGTTATATCTAGTACAGATTTTGGCTCCATGGTACTAAAAGGTGTCAGATATTCAATACAGGTAACACCACTGCTTTGTGAGCTGCATTCTTCCAGTGTGTTTCTGGGTTCAATTCAAATTGCCAGTTATCACCTTTAAAGCTCTTCATGGTTTATGAACCAACTTCTTCCAATCGTTTCTACCTGTCCATTGGGTCAGATAGGTTGGAGATGTTGCAGTCCCGTCAACCAAGGAATATCAGCTGGTGGGAACTGGGAGAAGTGTCTTCTGTGCAATAGCCTCTGTACTTTGAATATTCTCCCTTCAGATATTAGGATGCTCCCAATCCTGTTGGCATTTTTGTAAGGCCATAAAGACTTGGTTGTGTGCCTGGGTCTAGAGTCCAAAGTGTGTTAAGGGCCCCATTTCCTGCAGGTATTATTACTCATAGGAAAAGTTTTACTTGGTGCCATATATATATATTTATTTTATGCTGTTTCAATTATTTGAAATTTTTAAAATTGTTTTATGTTTTATGATGTACACAGCGCAGTCACTTGTTGAGATGCATGGCTATTGAAAGTGATTAATTAAATACATACATACATACATAATGCTTACATACATACATGCATGCATTACATACATACTGCTATCTATGTTATGAAAATCTGCTGAGAGATCAAATTTAGCAAGCAACTCCATGCATCGCATTCTACACCATGCATATCAGAAGCCATCCCAAAAATTGGGATCTATTTCTCTTTATGAGACCAAATAAATAGTTTCCCAAATGTTCAGCTAAACATAAAAAAAGACCTGCAAAAGTCTTGAGGCAATATAATTCATGAAGTACCTATGTTTACAGGAAGATTATTAATATAGTCCACCTGAGATTCAAAAATATGCCAAAATTGAAAATGGCCCTAAACTGGAAACTGCCAAGGAAAAATGGAAATAAATGAATGAATAACTAAATAATTCTTTTTCATGGCTCTTTCAAAAGTCTTATTCAGTTATTGTTTCTTTCTTTTTTTCCCATAAGGATATTATACACCTGATGTTCCTCTTATGTTCCCAAAGTAAGATAGCAGCTGAGCTGTGAGAAACATTAATGGGTCGACCTTTGAGAACATTATGGTGAATTTAGAATTTCAAGTTGATCATTATTTCCCCATCAGGTCATAATTATGAAATAACTGTGTTTAATGCTGTCTTGCCCTAGCATAGCTGGTACACATTCCCCTTGGGATGGGAAGATACTTAACTGTACTAATACCTCATGTCTCGCATAGAGTTGAAGCTAATGACAGGAAGGCTTTTACACCTATGATCATTGATAATAAATATACAGTTCTGGCTTTAGATGGTTTTGCCTCTTGACTCAATAGTATTCAGATGTCAATGAAGGAACAGACACTTCGGAAGAAGGCAGGAAATTTTTCAGACAAGGTGATATTTTTTGTGGCCTTAATGATAGGCATATGGACTCTGCCTCATGCCTTAAGTAAGGCTTCTATTGCTAAGTGTCCGGTTGGTAAACCTCTTTTTATTCTCCACAAGTATTACGAGCCAGACGACTTCATCATTGCAGGCATTTTCTCTCAGATCTACATTTTTTCAAGCCCAATCAGCTTTCAAAAACCACTTTCTGAGGAAGGTTTTGATGATCTTGTGTAAGTAGCTTAGGTTTAATACGTTATAAGCATGTTATGTTTGACCAGATAAAGTGCTCAAGTTATTCATGCTATTTATAGAGTTCACCTAAAGCTACAATCTGGGGGCAAGAAAAGAAAAAAAATGAGGGAAAATATTATAAGGAATCTTTCCAACTTTTCATGCAAATCAATCAATCATAATAGAGCTGGAAGGGACATTGGAGGTCTTCTAGTCTAACCCTCTAAGCAGGAGACCCTACACCATTTCAGACAAGTGACTGTTCAGTCTCTTCCTAAAAACCTCCAGTGATGAAGCACCCACAACTTTTGATGGCAAGCTGTTCCACTAGTTTCTTGTCCTCACTGTTAGGAATTTTCTTAATTCCAGGTTGCTTCTCTCCTTGATTAGTTTCCATCCATTGTTTCTTGTCCTGCTATTTGGTTCTTTGGAAAATAAGTTGACCCCCTCCTCTTTGGAGCAGCCTCTCAAATATTGGAATACTGCTATCGTATTCCCGCTAGTCCTTCTTTTCTCTAGATTAGCAAAACACAAATCCTGCAACCGTTCTTCATGCGTTTTAGTCTCCAGGCCTTTAATCATCTTGGTTGGTCTTCCTTGCACTTTCTCCAGAGTCTCAAATCATGTATATGCTTTTGTCTTCATCTGCTAATTTTCATTTCTTAAACTTTGCTAGAGTGGTTCTCAAGATGCTCAGAGATGGAAGCCCCTACAGGGATGTAAAGGTTTAAAATGCAAGAATACCATAATGTCCTACTTCACGGAAATTTATATTGTAAAAAATAGATTACATTTTATTTCTTGCTTAGAATCACCACAGCGAAATGGGTTGCATAGAAGCTTAGTAGTAAATAAAATCAATGGTATGGGTAGATATCAAATATTGTAAATATATAAATAAGACAAGACCTTGCAATAGCTCCTAACATTTTCATGTTTCATCTTTCGGTAATATCCCTAAAGAAAATACAGTATGTTTCAAACTGGTTTCTGAAACTGTATGAGTAATTCCTTAGTTTTGTGTGTGAAAATAACTTCATAATTTCCAAAATGTGTTCTATGCAGTTGACTTGAAGTTCCTTGTATGCCATAGATCAATTTTTTATAGCAGTCTAAGTAGATTGAGCATTGCTATCTAGAAAACAGACTTAACCTGAAACTATTTTTTTAATATAGGGTATTCACTCATAATTACCAGCACATCCTTGCCTTGGCATTTGCTGTGAAGGAAATCAATGAGAATGCCCAACTCTTACCCAATATCAGTTTTGGCTTCCACATTTTAAACAGCCATTTCTTTGCAAGATGGACTTATCTTGCCTCAATGGAACTACTATCTACAAAGGACAAATTCATCCCCAACTATAAATGTGATATTCACAATAACATTCTGGGAGTCATTGGGGGACCCAATTCTCAAGTCTGTCTGCACATGACAAATATCCTGAGCACCTACAAAGTACCACAAGTAAGCTATAGGCATTGAAATACAATGAGGAAGAACTGCATTCCTTAATTTTAAATATGATCTTGTGTATGCATGCCAGGAAATGGATATCTCATTTTAAAGAAGCATGACCCTTTTTCTTTTCTGAAGAACCAACTTGGTGAATGTTTAATCTGTGTTTGCATGTAAAGAATCAGCACGATGAATTAATGAATTAAACTCATTCTGTATCTACTCATCACTATGTCAACCATGCTGATATCCCAGGAATTCATGTGCTTAGCAGCCTTAATTGAAGGACTTTGAAAATTGTAGTATTTCTTTGCCATACTTAGGTGAATCAGAAAGTAAGATAGTTCAAATGACTACAGGTTTATTGCATGCTAACTCACTCTCTACAAAAATGAGAACAACTAACAGCAAAACAAATTGGTGGTAGATAAAAGTCATCAGGATTCAAGGTGGGCTGGATTTAGATCTTTTGTGGGTATGAAGGGACTTGATGCCTCCCTTGGGCTCAGCCTGGTCATCTGCTATAATACTAATATTGAAGAAAGATATTTGCAGACAGAATGTTTGATTTTACACTCCTTTATAATAAGAAATATATCAAACAAATGCAAAATAAAGGTGAATGGAGAACCTTTTTTTCCAGTGCCTTACCTTTCAACTGAATCTATCATAAGACTGATTGTCATGATGTATCATCTTCTCCCATGTCTTTCCATCCTAAGATCATTTACGGGTCATCTCCAATAATAGAAGACAAAACCAAAGAAGATTTCTTCCACCAGATGTTTCCAAATGGGACCCATCAGTATATGGGGATTCTTGAGTTGCTGCTGCATTTCAAGTGGACCTGGATTGGTGTAGTTGCATATAATGATGACAATGGAGAAATATTTAAGCAGAATATACTTCCCATTTATTCTCAGCATGGTATCTGTGTGGACTTCTTAGAAACAATGCCCAAAATGTCCTTTTCAGGTGATGTTGCTGAAGCAGCAATTGAATGGTTTTCAACTTCACATCTTGTCACAGGAAGTAGTGCCAATACTGTTATTATACAAGGTGAACTGCATACTATTAGTGTCTTAAGATCAATTTTCCACTTTGCACAGTTTTATGATATTGCAATTGAGAGCCGAGTGTGGATCATGACAGCCCAGATGGATTTTGCTTCGCCTGGTTTTCTAAGGGATTGGGATATACATTGCCTCCATGGAGCTCTGTCCTTTGCAATTCACACCAATTATCCTAGAGGATTCCAGAACTTTCTGCAAAAAAGAAATCCCGTTTCAGAAAATAGAGATGACTTTATCAGAGTCTTGTGGAAAGATGCATTTAATTGCGATTTCTCAAATTCCCCTCTAGAAGAGAAAGACGAGGAGATCTGCACTGGGAAGGAAAAGTTGGAGAATCTACCTGTGACCCTCTTTGACACAAGCATGTCTGGTCACAGTTATAGCATTTACAATGCAGTATACATTATGGCTCATGCGTTGCAAGCAATAACTTCATCCAAGACAAAACCGAGAGCAAAGATGAAAGAGAGAGCGCAAGATCAATTAAATCAAGAGCCATGGCAGGTATTTTGCAGAACAATGTAGAAGAATTGCAGTCAATCTTTCTTTCTCCTAAATAATTTTTTGGGGTCCCCCCCCCCCGCTTCGGCATGTTTTTGTATTACCATAAAGAAATAGAGATTCAAAGACATTTTTTTTTCCTCCTGCTAATCTTCTATACTATGTGTGGGTGTATGGCTACAAAAGTGGCCTCACATCAATATGAGGGAGTAGAGACAGTTTGGTCAAGTGAGTAAGGCACCAGGCTAGAAAGCAAGAGACTATGAGTGCAAGTCCCACCTTAGCCACGAAAGCCATCTGGGTGGCCTTGGGTTGATCACTCTCTCTCTCAGCCCAACTAACCTCACAGAGTAGTTGTGGGGAAAATACAAAAAGGAAAGTGTGTTGGACTAGAGTTCACCTCCTTGAGTTGTTTGTACAAATAATAAAAATGGTGTGTATGGGACTTCCGGCTGGGACCCGTGGTGTTGGGACGTTGGGAGAGTGACTGCTGCTCCTCAACCCCTCTAAGCGCTGTGTTTTGGGGATCCCTTCAGGGGCACGGAGCCCGGAGAGCCCCGCGGACAAGAGAGCGAGCCGGGCGAGCGTGACAGTGGATCGCAACGCCGATTGCAATGACCGGGTGGCTCTGTCAAACCCAGCATAAGTGAGTCGGCCAGTAAATGGCCGACCTGAAGCCGCGGTAACCGACAACAAGAGAGGAAGCGGTGGAGAGTGGAGGCTACAGTGTCAAACAGTTTAATACCTTTTTTCTGCCATCGCGAAGTTGACATCAGAGAAAGGTGCCGGTGGAGTCGGAGGAGAGGTGCTCGGAGAAAGGAAAAGTGGCGTGTGGAGATAGAGAGTGGATTGGAGAGTGGAGCAGCTGACGAGCCGGCGGGGGAGACATGGGAGACGAGGTGGCGAGAATACATGCGCGAGGGAAGACGGGCGAGAGGAACTGAGAACCTGTGATCCAGAACACTAGATTTGCTGCAGTTGGAAGAAGAACGGACAGAAGACTACGGACCCTTTCCTGATAAACTCTGGGACCAGAAGTGCAGCCATTGCAGAGGCTTCCCTGAGGAATAACTGAAATAGCTGACTCATTGCCTCATAGACAGCCCAGCACCGAGAAATGCCACAGAGTATATGATCTAACGAACTGCTACTTGCTTCTTGCTAATCTACCGAAGTGAACGTGATACTTTGATACTCTTACTTTCTTACCTAATTATCCAACTACGATAGTGCATTTAATTATATTTATTACCTTATATTAATACATATATTCTATAGAACATATATATATATATTACCTTACGTAGCCATTTTACTTGCATATTATCGTAATTTTCATCCCTAATTAACTTATACTTATAGTAGATTGATATAGTTTGAATAGAAAACGGTTTTTTTTACTTAACATAATCAATAGTGTTGATCTTGCATGTGATTACTATATATATATATTGAAACTACTTTAAAATTGATATAGTCTAGACTATACCAACAGAACATCTTATCGGATTCTTTGATAAGGCTAAAGGAAACATAAATTAAAAAGAGGCTTAAGATTGGTTTTGAGGAAGACCCCTTGAATATATTGTGGCGAGTGTCACTGGATGGTCATCTGGAGAAATATAGAGAGGATATTAAGGAAACAAAAGGCGACCTTAAAGGAAATGGCAAGTCTGACCTCTACTATTGCCAAAACTGGGAAAAAGGTTCCATCTAACCCAATATTGTCAATGTCGTCTCCAGCTACTCAGAAATCACTAGAAGGCTTACAGAAAATGGATAA
>WNWU01012743.1:71057-82725 GCA_012654045.1 Ptyas mucosa
GCTCGCCTTGTAGCTCAAGGTTTTTCTCAGACTGAACAAGATTTCGATGAAGTTTTTGCTCCTAATTTACGTGCAAGTACTTTAAGAACAATGCTAGTATGGGCGGCTAAGTATAAATATAGTATTAACCATATAGATGTAGAAACAGCATATTTGCATGCTCCATTAAGACACTCCATCTATATGAAGAAGCCTTTAGGAGTTGAAACACAAAACCACACTGATTTTTGGAGGTTACATAAAAGCCTTTATGGTTTACGACAGTCAGGGTTCGAGTGGAACCAATGTATTGTGAAAGAGCTAAATAGGATCCGTTTTTATGAAGGTGTAGCGGATAAGTGTCTCTTTAAGAGAGAAACTAATGGTCTAGTATCTTTTTTGTTACTGTTCACAGATGATATAGCTATAATAACGAAAACTGACAAAGAAGCCATAGATATTGTTCAACAGTTACAAACCAAATTTAAGATCAGAAATTTGGGAAATATTAGGCATTATTTAGGTCTAGATATTAATCAAACAGCTAGAGGTTATAAAATATCTCAATCTAGCAAAATAAGCCAAATGTTAAAGCGTTATGGCATGGAGCTCTGTAAGCCAGCGAAAACGCCTATGGCACAGGAATTTCAACAAGGAGAGGTCCAAAGTCCTAAATTCAGTAGGGAGATCTACCAGTCTCTTATAGGTAGTTTATCTTACCTAAGCAATTGGTCAAGACCTGATATTTCATTTGCAGTAAACCAATTAGCAAGATATAACACAGAGCTGACTGATAGACATTAGCAAGCTGCAAAACGTATATTAAGGTATCTGAAGATGACAATGCATTATGCATTGTATCTAGAACCTAACAATGATTTAGTATTAAGTGCATATGCTGATGCCAGTTTTGCTACTGATGTGACCACTAGGAAGTCCACATCGGGTATAGCTATCATGTTAGACAATTGTTTGATTAGCTGGAAATCAATTCATCAAAAACATATTAGTCTTTCGACTATGGAGGCAGAATTTTCCTGTTTGTCACTCGTTTGCACTGATTTGATTTATTACAAACAATTAATGATGGATATTGGTTTAAAGATGGATTATCCAATTGTAATACATGAGGACAACCAAGCTGCTATAAAAATGGCAACAAATTTAGCAGTCAAAACTAGAACTAAATATACTGACATTAGGTATCTTAATGTTCGTCAACGTATCCAAAACAACATGGTTACGTTAGAATATTGTATGTCGAAAGACAATATTGCTGATGCTTTTACCAAAGCGCAAGGTGCTATAAAACATAAAACATGTTGTGAAAGCTATGGATTAAGAATCTAAACTGTATATATTGACCTGTCCAAAGGGGAGAATGTTAGGATTCTATATGGTGTATATAATGTTAGAACCAGTTGTCCAGGCAATATATGTATACTGTAACTTTAAGCTGAAAATGTTACGTTCTTGCTGAGTCATGCTGTAATTGGATAATGACTAGTTGGGAGTATATTTAAACAAAGTATTGTAACCTGGTCAGTTACTGCTATGGACTGTTGTGAAGAAACTGCTATTGTGAAGAAACTGCTATTGTGAAGAAACTGCTATTGTGAAGAAGCTGCTATTGAGAGTGAGTTTGTTTTACTGTACTGGACTGCTTTAATTGGTGATGACTTGGGATTTGTTTATGACTACACTACTGCTTTTTCCTGCGATAAAGTAAACTTTTGCTAAACCAGTTTTCTTATTCATTGCTCTCAGCAACGTTTCCTTGTGTAGTTACTCTGCTGGCTGGTAACACAACATCTATATCCTTAACAGCCCCACAAACCGGGTCCTCATTTTACCCACCTTAGAAAGGATGGAAGGCTGAGTCAACCTTGAGCCTGGTGAGATTAGAACTCGAAGTAATTGCAGGCAGCTGTATGTTAAATGCTGCCTTAATAGGAGGCATTAGCCTGCTACGCCACTCAGGCTCCTTGGTCTTGGTCCAATTATTTGTCAGTTCAAATATTCAGTAGATTAATCAAGGAGGGGGGAAAGTAAAAATACATTTGACTTAAGTCTAATTCTATCCACATTCATTGATTGTGCTACAGAAGTGGTTGATTAGGGTCTATAGCCCAGCAATAACTCTGTAACTACCAGGCAGCTTCCCATTGAAGCATTAAACTGGGCTGACTGTGATAAAATTCTTACTTACGTCAGTGTTAACCTTGTTTTCATTGATGCAGAATCTTCTACGCTGTAATAATATAATTTTCTTTTGCAGACATGGATGATTGTTTACCATGCCCAGAAGGACAATATCCAAATAACAACCATGACTTGTGCCTTCCAAAACAAAAAACTTCCCTGTCTTATGAAGACCCATTAGGGACCAGTTTGGCCATTACGGCAATTGCCTTTGCTTGCATTGCCACTGTGGTGCTTGGGATCTTCATCAAATACCAGGACACTCCCATAGTCAAGGCCAACAACCGGAACATCACCTACCTTCTCCTCATCTCCCTTGTGCTCTCATTTCTTTGCAGTTTGTTATTCATTGGACAACCTCAAAAGGTGACCTGCCTTTTGCAACAAGCTGCTTTTGGGATCATCTTCTCAGTAGCCATTTCTTGTATATTGGCCAAAACCATCATTGTGATTTTAGCTTTCATGGCTTCAGTACCAGGATCCAAGATGGGGAGATGGCTGGGCAAACGATTAGATAATTACATCATTGTTTCTTGTTCCCTCATTCAAGTTGTTCTTTGTATTGTATGGCTTGTAACCTCACCCCCACACCCAGATGCTGATATGAACCTAGTGGCAGATGAAATCATCCTGGGATGCAACATAGGCTCTACTGTCATGTTTTACTGTGTCTTATTCTATCTGCTTTTTCTTGCCATTGTTGGTTTTATTGTGGCTTTCCAAGCCCGGCATTTACCAGACAGTTTTAATGAAACCAAGTTCATCTCCTTCAGCCTGTTGTGTTTTTGCAGTGTCTGGTTGTCCTTTTTTCCAACCTATCTGAGCACCAAGGGGAAATACATGGTGGCTGTGGAGATCTTTTCCATTCTCTCTTCCAGTGCAGGGTTACTCGGCTGCATTTTTTCCCCCAAATGCTTTGTTATTCTACTAAGGCCTGATCTGAATGATAAAAAGCAGTTGATGAGAGGAAAGAAAGAAGAACTATAATTCCATAATTTTTCAGCAAAAAAATACATTGTCATACATATTCATTGAAGACCACTCAAAACTGGAACTGCTTCAAAATGAAGCCATTGCAAGTCATGGGAAACTTATCCTTTCTGATTGCTGGTACCTATCAATATTACCTAACATGGACTTCCAAACATATTGATGAAAAAATTATGACTCCAGAGATATCCACCTGCATTCTAATAAATAAAATATTAACAGCAATGTACCTATTCCCTTGAAATAATATTTTCATTTTCTTTCCTTCCTTCTAATTTTTTTGTGAAATAATATTGAGATACATTAACATGCTGAACTATAGGAACTTTGAACTTTGAAAAGATGACCTCAGTACTCCAATTACGTTATCATATTTGTGGTAATCATATTAATAGTTGCTCTAAGACCACTTCTAATTATGAGAGTCACAAAGGACAAGTCTACAGATAAATGCAAATCCAGATCTAAGCACACTCACTGATTCTTTCCAGATTCTTCACAAGCCTTGTTCATATACATAAAGAGCATGTCTGCACTCAGCCTGACCCTTGATCCAGGGTTTGTGCCCAACCTTAATGGCTATACCAGGGGTATGCAACATTAAACACTCAAAGAGCCATTTGGACACATTTCCCACAGAAAAGAAAACACTGAGAGACACAAAACCTGGGTGGACATGGCCAACTTGATCTCACTCACTCCCACCCAGTCACATGACTCCACCAGCCACACCTACCCAGATTTTGTGACTCCCAGTATTTTCTTTTCTCTGGGAAACAGATATCTCTCGCTGTCTCTCTCTCTCTCTCTTTCTCTTTCTGTCTCTCTTTCTTTCTCTCTCTCTCTCTCATCTCTCTCACTCTCTCAGGGGCAAGGGTCAGGGCCAGCCAGTGGTGGGTTCAGCCGACAGGGAGCCACATCAGGGGAATAAAAGAGCCACATGTGGCTCTGGAGCTGCAGGTTGCCGACACCCAGGCTATACATCGAAGCAAGGCTAGTCCGTTCTTCCTCCATGTAACTTCATCAGTATTGTTATTCTAGTTCATAATCATTTTCCACCTGATTAGAGAGGCCATTCCTTATCTTGTCACAAAAGTACATGATGAAAATCTCTAAATATTATGAGGACCGCATCTACCTTTCTTTATGTTTTAATTTTATGACTTTTGTATGCCCATTTCTTTCATAAGATTACAGTTATTTTACTGAAAAAGGGAGCTCACACGAATCATTTGATATACCTAATTCATTATGATAAATGAGATAATTATTGTAAATCTACATTAGGATAACTGATATTCCCCACATATTGCATGTGTAAAAATTGTCCTAGTTTAGAAGTTGCCAAACTTTCATCACCTTCTCCAAATTAAATTTCTGTTCCTTCAGCAAGGAATATATATATTTTGCTCTTTTTCCTTTCAGGATTTACATTGTTATGAATAATAATACACTTGGTGCTTCTTTGATGCCTATTGTTTGCCCTGAAAAAAAGATAAAAAATGTAAATTATCCATCAGCAATACAGAACCATCACAGGAAAGGAGTTGAAGGACAGTCCTTTATAGTTCAGCACATGAATATGAGTTTATTACATATGAATGTTCTCCAATTTCAACAGTCTTATCAGCTTCTCTTAATAAAGATGCACAGTCAGTAGCATCTATTGTAAAATGTGAATAATAAGAATGGATGTTTTATCACGTTTGGTGAATGTATAGTATGCTAGATTTTTTTTCCTTATTAAATTCCTTATTAAATTTTTACATTTTATATAGCCAATATATTGTTCTTATTGTTTCTGGTCATTGTTGCTCTCTGTCTGTCTGTCTGTCTGTCTGTCTGTTGGTCAGTCTGTCAGTCCATCCATCCATCCATCCATCCATCCATCCATCCATCCATCTATCTATTATCTATTTTGTTATGCACATATATTTATGTTTATATATACATACATACATATATATATATATATATATATGTTTTCTGATGTTTTCGCGGGTATTTGTATGTAGGTCTTTGGTTATTCGGGTTTTCTCCCGCGTAAAATTGAAAGTGTCTTGGCAACGTTTCGACGAAGTCTCATTCGTCATCTTCAGGCTGGTGTTCTCGGCTTCGTGCTTCCAGGAGCAATGTGTGATTGCAGCTGTTTCTTCCTTTTAACTGCCAGTGGGGGTGGGAGCTGATTGGGTGGGAGCATGGCTGTGTTCTGATTGGGTGGAGGTGTGCTTTGATTGGTTGGGGGCCTGGCTGTGCTCTGATTGGATGGGGGGTTGGCTGTGCTCTGATTGGCTGGGGGTATGCTCTGTTTGGGTGGGGGTTTGGCTGTGCTCGGGTTAGTCTGAGTTGCAGGGGGATTTGAGCTGGTTAGCTGCATTGCTGTTGTTTGGCTTCGCGTTCGTGGTCATGCCACATCTTCATGGTGGGTGTCAGTTTGCTTCATGTATGGATTGGAGGGGTTTAAAGTGGCCAATGATGCAGCTGTGGTCTGGCTTCTGGTCTGTGGTCATGCCTCATCATTGGTGTGGGTCTGGGTTTGCTTTTTGCGTGGAAGTGTGGTGGTGATATCCTGTGTGGTTTTTGTGAGTGTGGGTCTGGTGTCATTCTTTATGTTAGGGACTTGTTTGTCAATGAGGGCGGGTTTCCAAATGGCTGGTAGGCGGGAAGTATCGTCTCGTTTATTCATGCTGTGTGGGCGTTTTTCTATCTCGATGGCTTCTCTGATTATTCTGTTGTTAAAGTGTTCAGTTTTGGCAATGGTTCTGGTCTTTTTAAAGTCAATTTCATGTCCTGTGGCTTTAAGGTGTTGGACCAGGGAAGAAGTTGGTTCCTCTTTTCTGACTGAGTTCTTGTGTTCTTCAATGCGTGCACTTATTCTTCTGTTGGTTTGCCCGATGTATGTGGTGGGGCAAGTGGTGCATGGGATTTCATATACTCCTTGGTTTTCTAACTCAATTTTGTCTTTGGGGTTTCTTAGGATGGTGGAGATTTTTTGGTTTCTATAGAATGCTGTCTTGATGTTGTGTTTGTGGAGGATCTTGCTAATTCTGTCTGTGGTGCCTTTTATGTATGGGAGGAGGGCTTTGCCATTTTCTTGTTCTCTGTCCTGGATTTTAGTGGGGGTTTCTTTTTGGATTAAGTTGGTAATCTTATTTCTTTGGAATCCGTTGGATGTTAGTACATTAGTGAGAGTGTGTAGTTCAGTTTTTAGGTGTTGTTCATCAGCTAAGTGTTTTGTTCTGGAGATGAGTGTCTTGGCTATGGAGTTGATCTGTGCTGGGTGGTGGTCTGAGAGTGCGTGCAGATAGCGGTTTTTAATGTGTTCAGTTTTGGCGATAGTTCTGGTCTTTTTAAAGTCAATTTCATGTCCTCTGGCTTTAAGGTGTTGGACCAGGGAAGAAGTTGGTTCCTCTTTTCTGACTGAGTTCTTGTGTTCTTCAGTTGGTTCCTCAGAAAAGAGGAACCAACTTCTTCCAGATGTTTCCAGATGGCCAGATGTTTCCAGATGGCCAGATGTTGATAAAAATAACTCCCTCAAAGTTAGACATGTATCATTTTAATCCTACCAAATAAGCCAGTTTTATATTCTTTCTTTTTACAAAAATCAATCTTGCTCTTTAATTCATTTGAATGACCATTATCAGTTGTCTTGAATGTCTTCAAAACTTTAACAAGCCTCTTTTGTAGATCTAGCAAGAAGAAATGTATTTATTTATTTATTTATTATTGCGATTTATATGCCGCCTTTCTCCCTAGGGACTCAAGGCGGCTTACAAAATGACTACTTCAATACAAATCACAATAGAGAAAAAAAATTAATATCGACAACCCAATTAAAACAGATTAAAATTATCACAGTGTACCCCCAAACAGATCAGCTTAGTTGATGGAAGAGCCACGTCTTCAGCTCGCAACGGAAGGAAAGAAGGTCGGGGGTGTCCTGAGTTCAGTGGGCAATCCATTCCAAAGGGTTGGGGCTCCCACAGAGAACGCCCTCCTCCTGGGGGCCATCAGCTGACATTGTTTGACTGACAGCACCCTGAGGAGGCAGACTCTGTGAGAGCGCACAGGACGATGGGAGAGCAGCTGGAGATGGTCCTGCAAGTACCCCGGACCTAAGCCATGAAGGGCTTTATAGGTAAGCACCAGCACCTTGAAATGCATCCAGAGTGCCACCAGCAGCCAGTGCAGCTCATGCAGGAGAGGTGTTACATGGGAGTATCTAGATGCCCCCGTAACTACCCGCGCGGCTGCATTCTGGACTAGCTAAAGCCTCCGGATGTATCCCAAGGGAAGCCCCATGTAGAAGATGTTACAGTAGTCCAACCTAGAGATAACGAGGGTGTGAGTGACCATGGCGAGGGCATCCCGGTCTAGGAAAGGGTGCAACTGGCGCACGAGATGCACCTGTGCGAAGGTCCCCCTGGTTACGGCCGTCAGATGGTCATCTAAGGACAGCCGAGAATCCAGGACAACACCCAAGTTGCGGACCCTATCGGAGGGAGCAAGAATTTCTCCCCCGATCATTAAAGATGGAATCTCCAGATCCTGGGATGCCGGCATCCACAGCCACTCAGTCTTGGAAAGGTTGAGTCTAAGTCTGTTCCTCCCCATCCAAACCCGCACCGCTTCCAGGCAGTGGGACATCACGGAAATTATTCCACGTAGTTCCTAGAACTGGCATTTCTATTTCCTTCTTAGTTTTTTAGACTCCTGTCTTTTTTTTATCCATATACACAGTCGTAAATTCTTCTTTAGATTTCTCTCAATAATTATTTCAGATAAGGATTTTTTTTCCAAAACTTTTTCTACAACAACTTCTTTTGCTAGTTCTCCTGTTTCAGAAGGTGTACATTGAAAGGCACAACATAGTTTACAATGTTAAGTCAAAGTCCCATTGAAATTCCTCAACAATGTCTCTGAACATCATTATAGGTTCCTTATCATGTTAGATCTTTGGTATCAATTTTTTTTTCTTTTCCACAAAATGCATTTTGCCTTCTCCTCACAAGAAGCCACTATATGGAGCACTACCTGAATGATTTCACTTCCTCTCTTTCTTCAGAGATAGTCAGAGATGCTCTGCAAGAAGCAAAATTGTCTTCAGTCTCCCATTTTTTCCCAAGAGATCCCTCAACCATCTCACCTAAACTTCTAACAGAGGTTTACCATATTTGAGCTTCATAATCCAGGCAACCAGTAGGTTGTAACAAAAACAGAGAAAATCATCTTTTGCTCCATCAGCTGTTTGCCTAGAATTGGTATTATAGTGCCATGTCTGGTGACATCTCAGCAACTGAGTGGAGATCAACACCACCAGGAATGTTCATGTTCCATACAGAATGATTATTTTACAGAAAAAGAACAAAATCTTAGGCTTCCTTGTCATAGAGGTATTCCAAAAAGGTTTCTTTATTTCCTTTTAAAAGTTCAACAAAAAAAATCTAAACACCGAGGAAACCAAAACAGTCCCAGGAACTTACCTTTTAACCAAGAGTATATCAAATTTATTATCCATGCTCTTTTTCACAAAAACCTTGTGAAGGTTATTTTTTTGCTAACAATTTTGTTAAAAGTTTTAAGTACAATAATAATAGATAATATAAACCGAAAGGAAGAATATAGAAAAAAGAAGAAGAAAAGATGCAGGAAAGTAAAACAGAAAATCCTCAAGAATGTTCCTCAACCATTTTACCTAAAGTTCTAACAGAGGTTTACCATATCTGAACTTCATAATCCAGGCAACCAGTAGGTTGTAACAAAAACAGAGAAAACCATCTGGGCAATTCTTTTGTGTGTGTGTATGAAAAAAGTTTTTTTTAAAATTTTTAAACACAAACATACATAAAACCATGTTCAATTGCAAACAGTGTGTCAGTTGGTTACAAGTCTTTTGTGCATCATTCACCAAATTCATAGTTTACAATTACAGTTTACTTAGATTCTGTTTGCCTAGAATTGCCCAGATTATATTGTAGTGCCATGTCTGGTAACATCTCAGCAACTGAGAGGATCAACACCACCAGAAATGTTCATAAGGTAAAGGTAAAGGTTCCCTTCACACATATGTGCTAGTTGTTCCTGACTCTAGGGGGAGATGCTCATCTCTGTTTCAAAGCCGAAGAGCCAGCGCTGTCCAAAGATATCTCTATGGTCATGTGGTCGGTATGACTAAATGCCAAAAGTGCACAGAACACTGTTACCTTCCCACCAAAGTGGTCCCTATTTTTCTACTTGCATTTTTTATGTGCTTTCGAACTGCTAGGTTGGCAAAAGCTGGGACAAGTAGAGGGAGCTCACCCCGTTACGTGGCAGTAGGTATTCAAACCGCTGAACTGCCAATCTTTCAATCAACAAGCTCAGTGTCTTAGTCACTGAGCCACTGTGTCCATACCCCCATGTTCCATACAGAATGATTATTTAAACAAAAAAAGAACAAAACAAAACAAATAAAAAAAATTAAAAAACAAAGATTGGCATCAGATCTACTACTGAATTAAAAGGGTAAAATTAAACCTTGTCTTTGCTTTCAATATTTCAAAAAGTAGAATAGATTGCATATGATTTCTATTATCTCTGTTTCATTTTGCACTTAGTCCAGTACAATCCATATATCCAAAGGTGTGGATTTAAAGAATGTGTACAGTTAACCAGCAAGAATTTTTGTATGGCAAATTTATGTAGCAAAGCAGCTGGTATAGTTAACCTTCAACTTACAACAGTTCCATTAGTGAGAATCCAAAGTTACAACAGCCCTGAAAAAAATGACTTATCACTATTTTTCACATTTATGGCCATTGCAGCAGCCCCATGGCCACATGATCAAAATTCAGATGCTTGGCAACTGAATCATGTGATGGTGGTCTTGGGTTTATGTGAACATTTTTTGTGACCTGATGACAAGCCAAGTCAATGGGAAACCATATCCATCTAACTGAGGAGTGTCAAACTCAAGGCCCATGGACCAGATCTGGCCCATGGGGTGCTTACATCTGGCCCATGCTAAATTAAGAAATGTGGCAAGAAAGGTTATAAAATGGGGCAAAACTCAGTTAACAAATATCTCACTTAGCAACAGAAATTTTGGGCTCAATTGTGATCCTAAGTTGAGGACTACCTTTACCTTTCAAATGAGTGCACCGTACGATTTATCATCATGATTCTCATCTTCCATGTGTTCTATCTCAAGATCTTATTTGGTTCATCGCCAATGATAAATGACAAGACCAAAGAAGATTTCTTCCACCAGATGTTTCCAGATGGGACCCTTCAGTATATGGGGATTCTTAAGTTGCTGCTGTATTTCAATTGGATCTGGATTGGTGTAGTTGCTTTTGATAATGACAATCATCATGGAGAGATATTTGTACAGAATATTCTTCCCATATATTCTCAGCAGGGTATCTGTGTGGATTTCTTAGAAACAATGCCCAAAATGACTTTTTCAGGTGACTTGGCTGAAATAATAACAAAATGGTTTGCAAGGTCACCTATTGTCACAGGAAGCACGGTTAATATTGTTATTATACAAGGCGAAATACATACTATTGGTGTCTTAAGATTAATTTTTCACTTTGCAAAATTTTATGATACGGCAATTTAGAGTCGAGTCTGGATCATGACACCCCAGATGGATTTTGCATCTCCTGGTTTTCTAAGAGATTCTGATGTAAATTGCCTCCATGGAGCTCTGTCCTTTGCAATTCACACAAACTCACCTAGAGGATATCAGAGGTTTCTGAAAGAAAGAAATCCTATTTCAGAGAACAGAGCTGGCTTTATCAGAGTCTTGTGGAAAGAAGAATTTAATTGTGATTTCTCAGATTCTGCTCCAGAAGAGAAAGATGCGGAGATCTGCATTGGGGAGGAAAAGCTGGAGAATCTACCTATGACCCTCTTTGATACAAACATGTCTGGTCACAGTTATAGCATCTATAATGCAGTTTACATTGTGGTGCATGCTTTGCACGCAATAACTTCATCCAAGAGAAGACAGAGAGCAAAGATGAAACAAATAGGACAAGATCAATTAAATTGTGAACCGTGGCAGGTATTTTGCAAAACAATATTCAGTAGAAAAATTCTCTTTAATAGACAATAGAGTGCCAGATCTAGTAACTAATTCCCACAACACTGTCAAATAATTTACTAAAACCGTATTACTATTATTCTTCTCTTCCTTACTAGTATCTATCTCTTCCCACTTATTATTATAACCATGTTACTTGTGTCTTTCAATTTACATTGTTTTTATTTGTTTCCTAGTATGATTTGATAGCTTATTAGTAACCTTGACTATCACTAAGTGTTGTATCTTTTTTATTCTTGATGAATGTATTTTATTCTCCTTATGTACACTGAGAGTATATACACCGAAGATAAAGTGTCCAGTCACACTCGGCCAATAAATAATTCTATTCTATTCTATTCTATTCTATTCTATTCTATTCTATTCTATTCTATTCTATTCTATTCTATTCTATTCTATTCTATTCTA
>WNWU01012743.1:82735-93815 GCA_012654045.1 Ptyas mucosa
TATTCTATTCTATTCTATTCTATTCTATTCTATTCTATTCTATTCTAGTGAAAGGAACAGAACAATATGAACAGAGAATATCCACTG
Organism: Ptyas mucosa; assembly: GCA_012654045.1. NCBI lineage: Eukaryota > Metazoa > Chordata > Lepidosauria > Squamata > Colubridae > Ptyas > Ptyas mucosa. Next base: position 82,823 of record WNWU01012743.1, read on the forward strand.
TACAGTAAGTGCCAGGAAATAAATTTAAGACCAATCCTAAAGAAAAACATAATTGATCTGAGGATCACCACTAGGTAGAATTTTAAGATCATATTTTTTCAGAGAATGTATAGATATTATGGGTATGTTAAAGATAGATGTATAGATGTGTAAAAGAATCATATTGAATATTTCAATATTTCTGTCCCCAAAAGAGTTCCTTTTCTTAACTTTTTTCTTTGAATAGACTTTGTATGTTACAATATAAAAGTGTCAAAGTTCAGACTGAGAATTCTTTCCTCTCGTTTAGTCCCTGTGGACTAATATCTTAATATTTTTTTTTTGTATTGTTAAGTTTCTGCTGAGTGAATTTGATGAAAACATTAATGTTTTGAAACTATGGTTTCTGACTTAGAGAGAGTAATTTTTTCTGAACAAATACATTTTTATTATATTGATAAATATAATATAAATATATTAAATGCAACTACTTTTCTAAATCTGACACCTTGTCATCACATTACCTGGACAGCTCACTTGGACACTTCTCCCCTCCTTCCCTCCCTTCCTCCTCTTCCTCTTCCTCCTCCTCCTCCTCCTAACTGGAATAAGTTTCATGAATATAAATCTATCTCTAGAATGTTTAATTCTTGTCATCTGCAGCAATGTGCTTTCTCCATTATTCATAGTTTTCAACTTTGATAGGACTATTCTGAACATTATAGTATTTTGTGATATCATGTCTCACCACCATCTCCCCAATTTAACTCCACAAGTTCCTGAGAAGTACTTTCTTTAAAAACAGTGCTGGAGAAAACATTTCTTTTGATGATGATGGACATATAATTGCTGAATTTGATATTTTCAACTGGGTCACCTATTCAAATAACACATTTACAAAAGTCAAAGTTGGATGGATAGACCCAAATTCACTCTCTTCTAAATTGCTCAACATTCATGAAGACGCCATTGTATGGCCCACTAGATTTCACCAGGTATATATTTTGTACAGATCTGGGGATACTTTAGTTCACATTTTGAATGTTCAGAGTGTTCCTTTTCATAAGCTTTTCACAAACTGGTTTATTGGTTTTAATTGAAACAAGAGGTTTTAGTAATAACATTATGCTGAGACAAATAATTGTTGTTGCTTATACAATCACTATGTATTCCAGTCAAAGTAGAATTCTCCAGATGATCAAAGTGAAGAAACAATTTCTGTTTCAAATCAAATGAAAGATAAAAGCAAACAGAACAGCTGCTGAGTGGGCATTAAAATATAGTAATATTTCTGCTTTCTTGTGTTTGGAAATTGTAGTTTGTGCTTTAAAGAAGAGGACTTTAATATGCCTTGTTGGGTGAGGCATATTAAACAAATTGTCTTTTCTGGTCTTTACTATAATGATTGAGTATAGCATCCAGTCACTTGTAGTTCATCATCAATTACAATTACCCAGAAGTGGGTTTCAGCATGTTGTGACCAGTTCTGGAGAGCCAGTAGCGGAAATTTTAAGTAGTTTGGAGAACCAGTAGTAAAAATTCTGACAGGCTCCACCTCCATCTATTCTCTGTCTCCCAAGTCCCAGCTGATCAGGAGGAAATAGGGATTTTGCAGTAACCTTCCCCGGGATTGGGTAGGAATGGAGATTTTACAGTATCCTTCCCCTGCCATGCCCACCAAACCACACCCACAGAACCGTAGTAAAAAAATTTGAAACCCACCACTTACCTCATTACACATACAATTACTTCAAAAACCCATAATATATCAGCTTTGGAAGCCATATTAGCACCAGAAGCTTCCATGCTGCCACCTTCTTGTGTGTGGGAAGTAGGAGGGGGGATATAGTAGAGGGAAGGTAGTCAGAAAAAATAGCATTCTTCTTATCGGTCAAGGTCATGACAGTCCTGCAGCTGGAGAAGGAGTGGTTGGAGTTATGTCTCAAGATGGGATGGATGGTGATTGGACCATGTGATGGAATGATGGGTGCAGGGGATGGATTTGGGGTTTTTGATTTACTGAGGTAAAACCCAGAACTCTCAGATCTGGGTTTTCCCAGATGTGCCAGTATACCTACTCTAATAAATGAGCAGGGGGTTGGACTAGATGACCTCCAAGGTCCCTTCCAACTCTATTACTGTTACTGAAATGGAACTTTGAGAAAATGCTTGCCTTGGAGTTTTTAATTGGAGTTGGGTTTTTCTGGAATGCTGACATAATATATGGATTCAACCCATTACATTTGATGTAGAAACTAGTAGATAAAGCTTTGTTTGGAAAAAAAATCAACTCCATTTTTGCACATAGGAAAGCAGAAGTAATTAATATAAGAAACAGCAGCTTAGATGTCATCCATCTTCATTTAAAAGTAAATACTATAAGTATTGCCGAAGTTATTGTGCACAAAAATTTAATCAGTTACACCCAATTAAAAACAAACAAACATGAAAGTATTTTCCAAAAATCTTCACAATATGCTAGAAAAGAAGTTAGTTATTTTTTCATATTTTATTTATGTGTGTCTTGTTTACAAGAACAAATACCGTTATGGAATGGCAAATTGATTCTTAATCCATTCACGTTCATTTCAGAAAAGACCCCATTCACTGTGCAATGACAATTGTCATTCAGGTTCAGGTAAGACCAAGATAGAAGGGAAACTCTTTTGCTGCTATAGGTGCCATTCATGTCCAGAGGGGAAGATTGCAAATCAGAAAGGTAGGTTATATTCATCTTATAACATCAGACATTCCTTGGTAATCTGGGTGGAAGGTAAGTCAATGGAATTTATTCATTCATATACATTTCATGATGTAAAAAAGATGTGGAGACTCTAGAAAGAGTGCAGAGAAGAACAACAAAGATGATTAGGGGACTGGAGGCTAAAACATATGAAGAACGGTTGCAGGAACTGGGTATGTTTAGTTTAATGAAAAGAAGGACTAGGGGAGACATAATAGCAGTGTTCCAATATCTCAGGGGCTGCCACAAAGAAGAGGGAGTCAAGCTATTCTCCAAAGCCCACTGAACCTTGCAATGCAATATTGCAATGTTGCAACATTCATTCTCCAAAGGTAGAGCTCCCTAAGAGCACCGGATTTTACTTATAATCCGGTGCTCGAAGATGAGAGCTCCCCGCTAAGCCTGTCAGTACTCCGGACCCTGGATGTCTCTGCCTATGCAGAGCCAGATGTCGCGGCCATCCCAGCAACCAACTTTAAATAAATATCTTTGACTCGAGCTGGCGGAGCACAAGCAGCAAGAATAAAAACAGCAAGTATTTTTTTTTTCTTAACTCCAAGGATTTACCTTCTTCCTAAAAAATTTTCTCTATGGGGAGAAAGAGAAAGCAAGATGGCATTTGAGTTTCAACGGGGCATGAAGATTTGAAAGTTAAAAGTAATTATTGATAAAGTCCCTGTTTGAAACCTAAGACTCTGTCTTGAAAAATGGATTAATCAAGGAAAGAAATAATTGTAATAATTGAAGCAGCAATATAAATTACAAACTGCAAGGGTTTTTTTTTCTTTCTGATATTCCTTTTTCTTTTTTTCCCCCTGTTCTCTTGGAAGGGAAAGAAGAAGGGGGGTAAGATGGCTGGTTTTTTTGAAAACAAAGAAGGGTTAATTAACCCTCATATATGGTCTGATTTTGAAGAAGCTTTGAACTCAATTACCTCTGCTCTACTGGAAAAAATTGATACTTTTTTTCAAGCTTATCAAGCTGGAAACAATGAAACAGATGTAAATACTGAGTTGCAATCTAGTAGTGAGGTGTTGAATGAAGAGTTGGGAGAAAAAAATAGAACAGCCTACAGTGTTTTTGGAAAGTAAAATGGAGGCTTTGCAGAATAAGGAGCAAGAATTTTTGAGAGCTGTTGAGATTTTGGCTACACGAATTTTTTTTTTTTATAAAGTTCTATCTGCAGTTAAGGAGCGATCTTCAGAGGAAGCTACAGTTTTGCAAAAATTTTGTAATATACAACAACTTCAAAAAACTCAAGATTACATTGGCGTTAAAAAAGGCAGAGGAATTAGAGTGAGGAAAAGAGTTCGTAAAAAAAAAAAGTCAGGAAGAGAGACTGGAGACGAGGAAAATAACCCTTCTTGGTGAGATGATGGTCTTTAAAAAGTATTGTTTAAGGGTTTAAAGACTTTGAATTTTTGGAAGCAAACAACCAAAAGTTTAATGCCAGCTATCTAAGTGATGAACGACGATGAGAGGCAATCTATAGCTGTAATGGAATATTTTGAGAAGAATAAACAGATCACTGCAATCCTGGTAGTTTGGGTTGTGAAGCAAGCCTTGGCCTGAGTGATTTGGAACATTCTATTAAAGACTGTAACAGAACTGGACTTAAATGTAATTGTAGAAGTCTTACTGAATATAGCAAATTGGAGCTTTCTGTTTGAAGATAATAATTACAAGGCAAAAGGACTATGGGCCTAGGGCAATTGCAGCTGACCTGGTGGTTTCCCTAATACGACTGATGAACTTAATAATTTTGTTTTTGGCTGGATTTGACGGATATTATTTGGTATACAAATATACTTTTTATATAAAGAAGTATTTTTTTATCTAGGTGGGTAGACGTAAATGAAGATATCTTAAATACTGTTGGAAGACGTGAACTATCAAGAAGATCAAGAACTGGTTTAATCTAGCATGAAGAAGGTTTAAATGTTTGATATAGCTATTAAATAATGTTTTTAGATGATTTGCTAATATGTATTGTTAAACTAATAAGAGGTTTGATTATTGTTTTTTAGTTAGAAAAAAATTTTTTAAAGTGTTTTAATTATAACTGGACCTTAATGGTGTAAAAGTGGAGGACGGAAGGGTTTATATAATATCTTACTTTAAATTTAGGAATTTATAAAATATTTTGTTAAATTGCATGGAGTTAATAACTTGCTAAGTATGTATTGGTTAAATTGGGTAACGATAGGTTGGATTATGTAATATTGAACTGTTATATTAATTGCTTTAGTTATAAATGGATATTAATTGCATAAAATTAGATGGAGAAAGAAGAAAGAAGATTTGCTTTCCTTTCATGTAATTGTTTTATGATTAAGAGATTATGAGAAGTGTGAGACGGAGTGGAATTTATAGATAGTTTTTTTAGCTGTTTTTATTAAGTTGTATTTTATATCTTGTATTTGCTCTGGGAAGTCAGAGGGATGGTTGGGGAAGGGGGGAAATTTTTGTAAAACTTTTAAAAACTTTTTTTTCAATTAAAAAAAAAGCTATTCTCCAAAGCCCACTGAACCTTGCAATGCAATATTGCAATGTTGCAACATTCATTCTCCAAATTCAAATTCAATAACACCTTATAGACCTTAGCAATAATATGTTCATCACCCCCCTACCTGCCCGAGCAGGGGGTTGGACTAGATGACCTCCAAGGTACCTTCCAACTCTATTACTGTTACCACACAGTAGGATTTCCAATTCATTTTTCACAAAGTGAAACCTATAACGGTTTTTGTCTGATTTAACTGGTGGACACTGGTGGTCTGATTCTAACTGCTCTTTAGATTTGAGGATAGGCTGACCAAAATTAAAAGATATTAATTGTCTGTAAGTTCACCAGTCTGGCTTTGCCACAATTATTTTTCCTAAAAAAAAAAAAGCTTCCGTGGATGGGGGTGGGGGACATCCAAAGAGGCATCTTCACAGAGAACCTTGTTTTATATTTATTCCAAACTCTTAGGAAGGCTGTTGATTAACTGGTCCTAACCATTATTCTGCTGCTGTTTGTAAGTTCTGTACATTGCCTACAGTCCACTGGAGTTGGGCGGGCAATCAATTTAAATAAATATATACATTTGCCACTCTATCCAATTTGTATAACACTATATAAAAACTTTGTATCCTTTCCTCTAAATCAATACAATAAATAAACATTCTGTCCTTCAATGAAATTGTGAGCTGGTCTTCAATTTAAATATATCCATGTGAAAATTTGTGAGAGAAATTTCTTCTTCAGAATGTATTCCCATGTTGTATTTTAAAAACGTTACAGTTAGATGATATGCCTGAAATAGATATTCACAGAAGGGAAGAAATTCATTTTCCAGCCATTGGTCTGCATGGATATTTTTTTTTAAATGTTATTACCCATCTTTTTCATATCACAATAAGAAATTTATATGGCTTCTTATACTGCTGTAATTTAATCTGATGAATTTTACATTGAATTATAACAATTACAATATTGACTAGTCTAATTGTTCATCAGATTGAATATTTAGTAGATTAATAAAGGAGGGGAGGAAGTAAACATAAATTTGACTTGAGTCTAATTCTATCCACATTCATTGACTGTATTACAGACGTGATTTATTAGTGTTTACACTCTAGCAACAACTCTGTAATTACCAGGCAGCTCCCTTTGAAGCATTGAGGCTCACTGTGCTAAAATTGTTACTTAAGTGAGTATTAACCGTGTCTTTATTAATGCATAATCTTCCACACTGTAATAATAATGTTTTCTTTTGCAGACATGGATGATTGTTTACCATGCCCAGAAGGACAATATCCAAATAGTAACCATAGCTCGTGCCTTCCAAAACATATAACTTTCCTGTCTTATGAAGATGCATTAGGGACCATTTTGGCCATTACAGCAATTGTCTTTGCCTGTATTGCCGCTGTGGTGCTTGGGATCTTCATAAAATACCAAGACACTCCCATAGTCAAAGCCAACAACTAGAATATCGCCTACCTTCTCCTCATCTCCCTTGTGCTCTCATTCCTTTGTAGTTTGTTATTCATTGGACAACCTGAATTGGTGACCTGCCTTTTCCGACAAGCTGCTTTTGGGATTATCTTCTCAGTAGCCATTTCTTGTATATTGGCCAAAACCATCATTGTGATTTTAGCTTTCATGGCTTCAGTGCCAGGATCCAAGATGAGGCGATGACTGGGCAAAAGATTAGATAATTACATTGTTGTTTCTTGCTCCTTTGTTCAAGTCATTCTTTGCACTGTATGGCTTGTAACCTTAGCCCCACACCCAGAAGCTGATATGAACCTAGTGGCAGATGAAATCATTCTGGGATGTAATGAAGGATCTATTCTCATGTTTTACTGTGTCTTGCTCTACCTGCTTTTCCTTGCCATTGTTGGTTTCAGTGTGGCTTTCCAAGCACGGCATTTACCGGACAGTTTTAATGAGACCAAGTTCATCTCCTTCAGCCTGTTATGTTTTTGCAATGTCTGGTTGTCCTTTTTTCCAACCTATCTGAGCACCAAGGGGAAATACATGGTGGCTGTGGAGATCTTCTCTGTATTATCTTCCAGTGCAGGGCTACTGGGTTGCATCTTTTTCCCCAAATGCTTTGTTATTCTAGTAAGGCCTGATCTGAATAATAAAAAGCAATTAATGAGAAGCAAGAGAGAAGGAATATAATTCCATAATATTATTTCAGTGAAAGATACATCCATTGAAGATCAATAAAAAATTAGAACTTTACATATAGTAGTAGTCCTACCATTTTTCTGCCATTTCTCATAACTCCATGGGTTTATCCTGTTTTCCATTTGGCTTCTGGGTGGAATTAAATTTTACTACATTTAAAGGCTTCAAGGACATAAGACCTCTCAATTTATATGAATATTCAATTTAAATGAATTACAATGTATCTTTTTTCATATAGAATAAGATATATGTAATTACCTCATGATATTTTTCAATGTGGTAAATGTAGTGTTATAAGTTTATTGTATACTGATTTACTCTATACATTATATTTTGACGTGCTGCTTTGTGCAATGTTGATATTTTATTAGTAGAATTTGGAGTTGTTTGTTTAAGAAATTATGTTCATTAGACTAATCTCTTTCCGATTATATACACTTACAGCAACAGAATAAGAAGCAGTAAGCAAAAGAAATTAAAAAGATAAGCAAAAATAAAATTCAATCTAAATGTCTATGGGGATTCTCAATCATCCAGGTCATGGTTGTCCAAAAAGTTCTTTTTCAAAAGGCAACTGGACTTTCTTTGTTTTTCCTTGAAGATATTCTGCTTCTCATCCAAGAAGCTTCTTCAGTTCTGAGTGAATCATGGAGAATGAAAGATTTATATTCCTTCCAGTCATCTGTTTGTTAGGACTCTTTCTGAGAGTTGTTGAGGCCAGTTGGAGGTTTATTTGTGCCCTCAGAGTCACCTGAATAGTGCAAATGGGTGTGGAAACTTATTGGAACTGCTGAAAGGACTGTCTTGTAAACAGAAGATAGGTAGTGTCATATCTGTCAGATCTGTGTGGATCTGGATGGGGAGAAACAAACTCAGACTCAACCCCTCCAAGACCAAGTGGCTGTGGCTTCCGGCATCCTGGTATAGTCAGCTGGTACCATCACTGACAATTGGGGATGAGACCATACTTCCCACAGAGAGGGCTCGCAACTTAGGTGTCCTCCTGGATTCACGGCTATCTTTAGAAGAGCACATGACGGCCGTGGCCAGGGGGGCCTTTTAACAGGTTCGCCTGATCCACCAGTTGCATCCCTTTCTGGATCAGGATGCCTTGTGTACAGTCACTCATGCCCTAGTCACCTCCCGTATGGACTACTGTAATGCTGTCTACATGGGGCTCCCCTTGAAGAGCACCTGCAGGCTCCAGCTGGTCCAGAATGTAGCTGCGTGGGTGATTATGGGTGCAACTCGTTGCGCCCATGTAACACCTCTCCTGCACGAGCTGCACTGGCTCCTGGTGGTCTTCCGGGTACGATTCAAGGTGTTAGTCATCACCTTTAAAGCACTCCATGGCTTAGGACCTGGGTACCTACGAGACCATCTTTTGCCACCAATAGCCTCCCACCGACCAGTTCGTTCTCACAGGGAGGGACTACTCAGGGTACCGTCAGTCAAATCATGCTGACTGGCGACTCCCAGGGGGAGGGCCTTCTCTATGAGGGCTCCAACCCTTTGGAATGAACTGCCCCCAGAGATATGGAATATCCCTGATCTCCGTGCTTTCCGCCATGCCCTCAAGACCCTGATGTTCCAACAGGTGGGGCTAAATATGAACATGTGAATGATCTTTTAAAATGTACACCGCCTTGAGTCCTACGGGAGAAAGGTGGTATATAAATATAATAAATAAGCAAATAAGCAAATAAATAAATAAATAAATAAATAAATAAATAAATAAATAAATATCCCTCCCCAGTGGTGAAATTCAGCCGGATCTATCCGGATCACATGATCCAGTAGCGCCAGCAGTGAGGTGGTCCACCCACCCACCCGGATGTCATCATGTTCTGTTTTTGACCTTCTGCACATTCCCAGAAGGCTCTGTGCATGCGTGGAGGAGGCGCACAGGGAGCTCACATTTGCGAGCCGGTAGGGAAAGGTAAGTAAATTTCACCCCTGTCCCTCCCTGTCTGTTGAAAGGGGAAGTTCAATCTTAGTGTAGATGGCCTCTTTGCCTCCTTTCAAATGACCAGATGACTGCAAGGAATATAAATCCTTCTATTCTCCACCATTCAATCTGAACTAAAGAAGCTTCTTGGATGAGGAGCGAAATAGCTTCAAGGAAAAACAAAGAAAATCCAGTTGCCTCTTTAAAAAGCACCTTTGGGATAATTGAATCTACTTTGCATCAACCCACTTACTGTACCTCTACCTAACATCTGCTTCTTATAAACCACCCTGCTTTCACCACAACCATATAGTACCCGGATTGTATTATTTCTGATCATTGTTCCCACAATTTCTATGAACTTGAACATAAGATAACTCCCTGTTACCTCCCTCCTACTTACAATTGCATTTCAGCATTTAGTCTGGCTGTCAAATCTATAACTAAGGCTATCCAGGGAAGAACTCAAAACTTTTTACCAGTTTAAAACAGAAAGTTATAAAAGGAGATGAAGATAGAAGCTGCAGAAGGGGCTATATCAATTTGGGGGTTTTGTTTTGTTTTCCTTTTGTCAAACAAATTGAAAAGAGCAAAATTTTTCACATTGCTGCGCTGGGCAAATGCATTTTTCTTTCTCCAACTATATGAAAGTTTTTATGATCTACTAGTTTTTATTGTTTGGTGCCTTCAATGCACATAGTTGCATGCCCCAAAAGTTTGGCTGTAAGCCCAACCAGGGCTGCATTCAGCTTGATTTTTTTTTTTTACAATAGCAGAAACAAAGATAACACAGTAGTAGATTTAACAAATACAGCCGGTTTTAGTGTGAACTTTAAATTTTACTGTGATGATACTAACTTGATCACAGAGGGGGAAGGAAGTGCAAGGTGCTAGATGGGAAATGTGGGAACAGAACATTTTTCAAGTTGAAGAATTATACAAGCAAGATCATAAAAGAACAGAAGCAGTAAACCGGAGTAGCACTCTAAGGCGGGAGTGTCAAACTTGATTTCATTGAGGGTCGCATCAGTGTTGTGTTTGACCTTGGGGGGCTGGGATGGGCATGACTAGGATGGGCATGGCCAGCATGACATCATTTGTGTTGGGGAGCACCTGTGGTGGCCCGAGCATTTTGCCAGTGAAAATGGGCTCCTGAGCTCCATTTTCGGCTATAATGGCCTCCTGCAACCCTCTGCCAGAGAAAATGGAGCTCGGGAGGGCCACGCATGCCCCACTCCATTTTTGCTGGCAGAGGTGCCATGGGCCGGTCCTATAGTTCCATTTTCCATTTAGTTCCTTTAAAGGAACTAAAAACATGTCTCCCTATGAAATTATATATGGACAACCAATGAAATAATTCCTATCCCAGAAGCTTTTCAACTTGATCCTTGATCAGATTACTTATATGCTCTATATTCTTTTCAACCCTAATGTCTACGGTAAAACAACTGATATGTTTCTTTTTACTAAGACAACTAACTGATAACCCGGCGTTGCCCTGGTATTTATTTATCACTGGCTTTCCCTTCTCTGTGTGTTCTCTCTCTCCCCATCTCTCTCCTCCTTTCTATCTCTGTCTCTCTCTCTCTCCCTCTCTCCCTCTCTTTCCCTCCTCTGTATTTCTCTCTGTATCTCTGTC
>WNWU01012743.1:107765-123017 GCA_012654045.1 Ptyas mucosa
AGAACTACTTGAATGAAAGAGCAGAAACATACAATGGAAATGGCCAATCTTTTCCCCACCCATTTCCTCATAGTAGACTTTGGTTGTGTGGCCATGAAAGCTAAAATCACCACAATAGTTTTTGCTAACACGCATGATACAGCTACAGTAAAAATGACACCAAAAGCACTTTGTCGAAGGACACAAGTCATTTTGTGAGGTTTGCCAATAAACAGTAAAGCACAAAGGAACGAAAGCAGGAGAGAAATGAGAAGGATGTAGGTGAGGTTTCGGTTGTTGGCCTTGACGATGGGCGTATCCTGGTACTTAACGAAGATACCCAGAACCAACAATATGATAATGGATGAAGAAAAAGAACAAATGGCCAAGATGGACCCCAAAGTTTCTTCATATGACAGAAATGTTAGAGTTTTTGGAAGACATGAATTCTGTTCCTTGTTTGGATACTGATCTTCTGGGCATGGAAAACAGTCGTCCATATCTAGGGTGGAAAAAAAGAATCAGGTTGGAAACAAAGTTGTTCTGAAATTAAACTGAAAGGATTAGAATGTAATATTACAGGGTCATGAAGTTTTGACAAAAATAGAAAATATTTTCAGGAGCAATTCAGTCAAAATCCTCATAATTTATTAACTTTAATAATTTTTATTATTGCTATTTCGTGATTATCTTTCTTTGTTATTCACAATTTCCCCTTATTTCTCTTTGTATTATTCCAAATTTACTACTTGTCCCCTTCATTTTATTTACAATATATTTCCCGTCATTCATAATAATTTCTTAATTCTGATGCTTAAACAATTCTTTCTTTAGTTTTTAACCTTTCTATCATTTCCCCCTAATTTTCTTCCTCATTTTTCCTTTCCTCCAACCATTTGTACCATTTATGCCAAATCATGTAATATTCTGTGTCCTCCTTTTCTTTGTTAATCTATCCATCTCGGCGCATTCCAATATTATTTTAATTTACTCTTCATCTGTTGGTATTATTTATTTTTTCCAATTCTGGGCATAAACCATGCGAGCGGCTGTTCAAATATTTTATATCCTTCATATATTTTTCTGTTAATATCCCTAACAGGAATGTCTCTGGTTTTTCTCTTCACATGGCTATGAAGCTTTGATAAAAATAAGAAATATCTTCAGGAGCGATTCAGTCAAAATCCTCAAAATTTATTAACTTTAAAGAATGTTAATAGCCAGCATGACTATACACCAAGGTACACAGGACACTGCTACCTTCCCACTGAAGTGGTAGCTATTTATCTATTCACGTTTGCATTCTTTTGAACTACTCCAGAATGTTAAACAAATAATGATAATATTAATAAATTACCTATCATTTGTCAATTGTTTTTGTCTTAGTTTTTTCTCTACTATTCAGTTCAGACCTACAAACAATAATGTAGCATTTTGGGGGAAAAGATGCAAGCCAATAAGCCAGCACTGGAGGCCAAGATGGAAAAAAATCTCTACAGCCACCATGTATTTCTAAATTCATACCATTTAGGTTAGAAATTTTCCCTTCTGGGCATGGATGACAATTGTAACAGCAAAATGGTTTTCCTTCAATTTTGGTCCTACTGTATCCAGAACAACAATTTGCATTGCAAACAGAAAAGGGCCGCCCCTGTACAGAAATAGTATATGAGGTTAGTTTACAATTCAAAATACAATCTGCAAATATGGTGGTCTGATAACATACACATTGCAATTTTCCTGAAGGTCTAATTATATTAATGTGCTTATTTAGTAATTTTAATGCCATCACTTCCAGAGATGGTTTCCAAGAATACATGTATCCCATTTACAATTTTATAGCCACTTCAAATTAGAAAAGATCTCTTGATTTTTTAGAATTTGAAGATCAAAACTAAACACTTTCAAATCTAAAATTCTAACAGACCAGGGAAAGATATTTATACCCTTTACAAAAATTGTGCACTTTTACAAAGTTTAACTTACTAATTATTTATTAATAAATGTTTAATTATCTGATAAATAATGATTAACATTATCTGTGGTATAATATTTGTTTTAATTGTATATAATATTTGGGATTATATATTTCCCCAAAATATATCATTATTAGTTGAATTAAATATGTTTGAGTATATAAATGATTCCAATGGACACAAATTGGTCTATATCTTTATGGGTATTTCAATTTAATTCCTATTAGATGTTTTATCAAGCCAGACAAATTATGAATTTTTGGAGCAAAAATTAATAACAATAGGAATAGCACTTAGACTTATATACCACTCTATTGTGCTTTGCAGCACTTTCTGAGAAGTTTAAAATATCAGTGTCAACTCGCAAAGCATCCCTGGCCTGCTCTTGAGTTTCCATAAGCAAGGTGGGATGGGAAACCGATGAAACGGCATGGCAGCCAAAGACAGATGCACATTCCAGACTTATCTCTCTCAAGGCTGTATCTTCGGATTACCCACAGCGGCTGGAGGGGAGTGGTCTCTACAATCGGTGAAATTGCTCTATTGGTGAATGTGATTGATGACACACTCTGGGGGGAGGGGGGAAACAGGGTCACGATTGGGGAGCAAATTACGTAGGGTCAGAGCTGGCTTCATTTGGGAATGTGTCAACATGAAGCTCCTAATAAATAATCAACTAAAGTATATGGAATTTTGGGGGAAATTTATAAAGATGTGCAGAGCAATTTACTTGAAACAAGAAGCAAAAGTGGTAATTAATGGGGAAACAAAGAACTTCCAAATTCAGAAAGGTATGAGATAGGGCCGTCCACTATCACCACTACTGTTTATTTTATCATTAGAAGCATTGAATAGAGTAATTCAAGAAGATATCCAAATTAAAGGTTTGAAGATCAGAAATGAAAATTTTAAACTACAAGCATTTGCAGATGACCTCGTCTTTATCATTGAAGAGCCAATGCAATCTGGGGTCCGGCTGATGGAAGTACTGGAGGAATATGGGGAGGTAGCTGGTTTAAAGATACATAAGGATAAAACAAAAATGTCAGTTAAAAATATGATAGAGGAGCAAAAAAGAGACATATAGGGAAAAAATGATATTCAGATAGTTTAAACAATTAGATACCTAGGGATGCAATTGACATCAAGATGTGTGATGCTTAAAGAGGAGAATTATGGTAGACTAATTGAGCAAATTAAAATTGATTTAGAAAGATGGGGAAGAATGCAACTCTCCTTTATGGGGAGGATCGCTACGATTAAGATGAAAGTGCTACCTAAAAATTTATATTTATTTCAATGTATACCAATCCGGCTCAAAAAAGATTTCTTTATAAATTTGAAAGAATTATAACAAAATTTATATGGCAGGGCAAAAAGCCAAGAATTAAATTAAAATTACTACAAGATGCAAAAGAAAGAGGAGGATTTGGCTTTCCAAATTGGGAAAAATATCGGCAAGCTGCAACTCTGGTTTGGGTAAGTGATTGGCTACATGTCAAAAATAGAAGACTGTTGACACTAGAAGGACATGACCTTCAAATAGGGTGGCACGCTATTATCTGGGAAGAGAAGCATAAGGTCCACCAATACTTCCAAATGCATTACATTAGGAGGGCACTTTTAGATTTTTGGATCAAGACCAAAAGAAGTAATTATTTATACATCCCCAATTAGTTATTGACAGTAGAAATGCTCACACATCCTAAACTTCTCAAAATGGGAGGGGCTATTATATAAAGAATTACTAAACATGAATGGGGAATTAAAATCAAGGAAGAAGTTAAAGGAAAAAGGAATTAGAATGGTGGCTATACCTACAACTACAATCCAAATTTATGAAGGATAAAAAAGAGCAGGATATAGAATTAGAACCATCAGAACTGGATAAAATTTTATTAAGCACAGAGGGAAAGGCCATAAAAAATTGTATCACTATTTATTAGAACAAGATATGCTTGAAGAACAAGTTAAGGAGATGATGATAACTTGGAATATCATCTTTGGGTACAGTATCAATTTGGATAATTGGCAACATCTGTGGGAAAAAAATATCAAAATTACATTGGCGGCTTCTTATAAAGAAAACCCGTATAAAATGTTTTACAGGTGGCACTTCCCACCCAAAAGATTGGCAAGAATTAGTAAAAAAATACTCCCCAATTTGTTGGAAATGTGAGGCGGATCTAGGGTCATACTACCATATGTGGTGGGAGTGCTCAAAAGCAAAAAGTTTTTGGCAGAAAATAAGGAGCTGGTTAGAAGAGATTTTAATGTTCAAAATAGAAGTCAAGATGGAATTTTTCTTACTGGGCATGATAGATGGCAAATATGACAAAAATGTAACCTATTTAATATTGCATATACTTACCGCTGCAAGACAAGCATTTGCTCAAAAATGGAAGTGTAAAGAAATACCCTCAGAAGAAGAAGTAATACACAAAATTGACAGCTGTGCAGAGATGGTCAGACTTATTTTAGAACTCAAAGACAAAAGTGAATCAACATACTATGAAGTCTGGAATAAAATTTATAATTGGTTAGATAAGAGGAAGAATGCCAAAAACAAGGGATAATGAATGTCTGGAAATGTATATATAAATGTATATCAAGATATCAGGATATATTGAATTTGTGAATGCAATATAGGTTTACTAAATATACGTATAGCTGTTTAGGAAGTAAAATACTGTATACTTGATATATAATGAAAAAGGAGATATGTAAATTTCTATATAGATTAAGGAATATATTACTTATTAACTTGAATTTGACGCAAATGTTAGAAACCAGTGACGTTGAGCAATGTCCATTGTTTTACTTTTAAAAATAATAAAATATTTAATTTTTTTTTAAAAAGAACCCTGACAATCAGCACATTGTCCCCAACAGTCTGGGCCCTCATTTTACCTTGGAAGAATGGAAGGCTGAGTCAAACTTGAGTCCCAACAGGGTTGAACTCCAGGTTTTGGGCAAAGTTAGCCTGCAGTACTACATTCTAACCACTGTGCTACCATGGCCCCTCTTTCTGGGCAAAGGGAATTTATGTCTTCAATCTAACAAATGTTCCATTTTCAGTTACATTATTTTATGACAAACTATATTTAAGTAAAAAGAAATTAATTATCCAATGAGACTTTTTAGACAGCCCCGTATATAATTTCTTTAAAATCTTGGCAAGTTCTTGGGTTGCAGCAATGAAAGCTGCTAGACATAAATGGGTCTTAAGAAGAAAGGACTTTTGATCCACAATCATGTCGAAACTAACATTACAGCATGAACTTTACTCCAAAATGTTTTTTGAAACTCCTGTGCTAGTTAATGTTTTCAAACAGTTGATATGCACTGGTGGTTTTTAAGAAGTTTTAGTGGTCAAATTTCAAATATGAAACACAAGTCATCTGGCAACTTTATATCAGTCCATTTGAGCAGTCGGTATGGTTTAGATGCTTCAGATTTACCTAAATTTCTTGGCTATTTAGCAGATAACTATATTTAAATATAGAATCATAAATCCTGTTTTATGCAAAACAAAAGCACAAATTGAACATAAACATTGATAATGTAGAGGAAATGTGGAAAAAAGATTTAGAACATCCAGATTTGGGGGTGGGGGGGGGAGAATCAAGGTGTTGTTATTATTTTGCTTGATAAATTTCACCAATGATAATAAATTTTTTTAAAAACTACAAACGTTGGAAATGTAACCCAAAAACAGGCACATGTGGTGGACCTGTATTAAAGCAAAAAAAAAAAAAAAAAAAACCAACCCAGTTTAGGCAAAAATACATAAGTGGTTAGAAAAGATGATAGGAAAACTTGTAGATTTTAAACCTGAACTTTTTCTATTAGGTATAGCACCAGAAAAAATTGATAAGCAAAATATATATTTAATATTGTACATATTAACAGCAGCGAGAATTATATTTGCACAATATTGGAAAAATGAAGAAATACGACACAAAGAGATAATTAGGAAGATACTGTATTATACAGAAATGGACACATTGAAGATTAAACAGAAAGAAGATACAGAATATTATCAAACATGGAATTTATTCTACCAGAGGTTGGAAAAAAGAGATGGAGATTAAGAATATAATCTGTACTGCTAAGGAAATAAAATAACCCAGACAACACGATGTTTATTAAGCACTAACAAAATGTAAACAATAGAAAAGTAATAAAATTTTATTTAAAAAACTATGAATTTTAAATTCTGAAGTGAATGTTCTTAAAACTCAGTATGGAAAAGGTTTCTATGAACTGTACCTCAGTAAGGTTTCTCGGCCATTGAATCGTATCCTCAGAAATAGTGAATATTTTGCCAGGAAAATGCTGTGATTCCATTCTTCCAACCTTCACTCTAAAAAAGGACTGATTTGGAAACGTGACCCAGTTTATAATATCAAATCCAGCTATTAATTTGCCATTTGACTCAAATGAAATTGTTTCGCCGACATTGTTGTTAAATGAGATACTTCTCAGATAGTGGAGAAGCTAAATTTAAATTAGAAAGAGAAGTAATATCAATAATAATAATAATTTTTATTTAAAGATCATATTAATAAATTATATTATGAAAATAGTAATGACTGACTAAATCCTGAATGAATGGGATAATGGTTGACTATCTATTAATAGATACACAATAGATGACTGTTTCTTATACATGTACTAGAAATTACAAATAGATACCTAATATATTTTTTTAGACCCACCTTTATTACTTTTATAAATAACATTAGGTGGTGAGTATATCTAATACTGCTTCCACCTCCTTTTTTCCTCACAACAATAACCCTAAGAAGTGAGTTGAACTAAGAGAGAGTGACTGTCCCAAAGTCACCCAGCCGGATTTCTAAGATGGGACAAGAACTGATACTGTCTTACTTTCTAGCCTGGAGTCTTTACTACAATATGTATTCTGATTTAAGCTCCCTTAAAAAGCTGTAAGCAGAGTCTTGGTCCCAGCAAAACTTTACACTACTGTGAATTCCTTTCATTCATAGTCAGCAAGACCTGTCCAAACAGTTTTTCAAAGGAATATTTATCAACACCTTATATCTCTTGGCAAGTTGCTGGATAACTAGTTTCCAAATGCAGTGTAAGGCAAAACTTGGCACAGAGTCTCTTAGAATCACAGACAGAACTTTCCATTCTTGAAATGAGTGATGAACTAATTGTTTCCTGCAAAAGCCCACTCCCAGTTTGCTCCTCTTTTGTTTCCTATGGGAGAGGTTAATCATCTCCAAGGTGTGGCTTAATTCCCAAGTTGGCCCTGCTTTCTTAGTTGTTCTTGTTTTCTGGCAGTTCAGCGCATACACATACTGGGAATGGGCTCCAGCTGTTCCTCTGCCTCACTGCTGTCTAGCTCCCGCTCTGCCTCTGATGCTTTCCCCAGCCCCCAGGACTGGCCCATGTTCTTCCCCAACCTCCTCACTGTCTGACTCTCCTGCCAGTTCCACTGGCCGTGGCAGGCCACAACAATATGTAGTAGGCTTTACTACAACTTGTAATATAATAAATAATTATATAATATGTAATATACAACAGAATGCAATACAATGCAATACAGTATAATATAATATATTGTATGATCAATATAATAATCAAGATCACATGAATACTAGTACCGCTTTATAAAACTTTAGTAAAACCACACCTGGAATACTACATCCATTTTTGGTCACCATATTTTAAAAAAGCTGTTGGGATAGTGCACAGAACAGCCACAAAGATGATTAGGGGACTGGAGGATAAAACATGGAAGAATGGTTGCAGGGAGTGAGTATGACTAGCCTAGTGAAAAGAAGGACTAGGGGTTGACATGATAGCAGTGTTCCAATTTTTGAGGGGCTGCCACAAAGAAGAGGGGGTCAACCTATTTGCCATAGCACCAGAAGGTGAAACAATGAATGGAAACTAATCAAGGAAAGAAGGAACCTAGAACCAAGGAGATATTTTCTGAAAGTGAGAACAATTAATCAGTGGAACGGTTGGCCACCAGAAGTTGTGGGTGTTCCATCACTGGAAGCTTTTAAGAAGTGATTAGACAGCCACTTGTCTGGAAAGGTATAGGGTTTTGGACTAGAAAACCTCCAAGGTCCCTTACAATTCTGTTATTATGTTAGATTACTATCAGAGCCAGATTAGTATAGTGGTTAAGGCATCAGGATCAGACTAGAAACTGGGAGACCATGAGTTTTGTTTTATTTTTGGCTGTCCACTATGTGGCATGATCTCAATAGTCCCATAAGGTCAATTGGATTTAAAAGCCTATTACATGATCAGCCAGGACTTCAGCAGTGAGCTTCCTTATGGAACTCCTTGTTCTAGACAGAGAAAAAAAAAATACAGTCATGCAATAATTTTATTTGGAAGTTACCTGCCATGGCTCTCGATAGACCATCTCATGCCACTCTTTATCCCTTATTGTTCTTTTCATCGAAGAAGAGTGCATAGCATGCAAACCTTCTGCTATGGCATGGACAGCATTATAGATGCTGTAGCTATGACCAGTCATGCTCATTTCAAAAACTGACTCAGGAAGATTCTCCAGACTTTCCTCTCCACTACAGAGTCCACCTGGTTCTGTTTGTGAGGTGGCATTGGAGAAAGAACACTGAAAGGCCACTTCCCAAAAATCCTTGAGAAAGCCGTCTTCCTTTTCTGATGTAAGCTTTCGGAACTGAAGGAACGGATGAAATCCTAACACCTCCTCAGTGTGAACTGCAAAAGAGAGTGCACCATGGATAAAGTCCATGTTCCAGCTACGTTGAACAGGGAGAGATGTAAAATCCATTTGGGCTGTGAAAATCCATACTTTCGGTTTCATTGGTATTTCATGAAATCTAGATAACTCAAGTAGTATCCTTAAAACCATGATTGTCTGAATTTCACCATGTACAATTATTACATTGGTAGTCCCTCCCATAATAATGCTAATTAAGTTCAGACTTTGTGCTGCTACCTCAGTGAGTTTGTTGGAAACATTTATTGTTGGCAATATTTTCACAAAATCAAAGCAGATCCTTCCTTGGGCAAACATGGGCAGCACTTTTTCTACAAATCTCTCCCCACTATCATCATTAATGAAAATCACTCCAATCCATGTCCACTGGAAATGCAGCAATAGCTGGAGAATCCCCTTATATTGTTGGTGAATTTCTGGAAATACCTGGGAAATGAAAAAGCCTTGGTATTTGGCACTCACCACTGCAGCTGAAGTGTACACAAACTAATGGGGGGAGGGGGGGAGAGAATAAGAGAAATTTGTAAAGCCTTGTCCCGATGCATTACTCAATGAACTATGAATATTTATTTTTTATTAGAATTGTTGAATGCTGCAAGAATAGCATAAGAGAAGAAATACTTGTTGGTGTCTCTAGGAATCATAAGTCTGGTTTTCCTAATGACTGAAGTGACACTGATGGAACAATTGGAATGTATTAAACATATTCAAATTTGTTTGCAAGAAACAACATAGTTGATTAATATCAAGTGATGAAGCTTCTTAACATTAGATCCCTGTAGAGAGAATGTAGGAATTCTCTTACACTTGTCCATGTATGTCTTTTGTATGTTTGCACAGGAATTTCACTTTATATGCAGTATTTTGTGGGCCGTGGTATATTTTGTTGCTCAGAAAGGTCGGCGGTTCAAATCCCTAGCGCCGCGTAATGGGGTGAGTTCCCGTTACTTGTCCCAGCTTCTGCCAACCCATGCAGTTTGAAAGCATGTAAAAAATGCAGGTGGAAAAATAGGGACCACCTTTAGCGGGAAGGTAACAGTGTTCTGTGCACCTTTGGTGTTCTGTGCACCTTCAGCATTTAGTCATGCCAGCCACATGACCACGGAGACGTCTTCGGACAGTGCTGGCTCTTTGGCTTAGAAATGGAGATTAGCACCACCCTGTAGAATCGGGAATGACTAGCACATATGTGCGCGGGGAAACTTTACCTTTACCTTCATGCAGTATTTTAATATTCATTTATGATCTGAAGACTCAACATACTCAACAAAGATTTGGCAAAATCATTGTGAATTAAAAAAAAACTACTTCAAATCACTAAGGAAAAAATTTGAAAATGATAAATGATTTCAGGTCATAACTCTGAGAAGTAAGATTAAAAGATTTTTACATGATTAGGAGTTGATCTTCAATAAAATCAAATTACACAACACAATGAAACAAACACTAAAAATTCAACTGTGTTTCCGAGGATAACTCACTTGTGGAAATTTGTAGATGTGCATAAAGTTTGCCATGAAGAGACATACATCAGCATTAGGTCCTCCAATAACAGCTACTGTTGCTTGTGCATCACACTTGTAATTTGGAAAAACCCTGCCCCGTGTGGAGAGAAGTTCCACCGAGGCACACAAAATCCACCTTGGCTGGAAATTGCTGTTCAGTACATGGAACCCTAGTGTGATGTTAGGCAAGATCCTTGGATTTTCATTAATTATCTTTACAGCAAATTGCAAAGCTAGGATATGCTGATAGCTTTGAGTTATTACACTACGAAAGAAAGAACGAAAGGAAGGAAGGAAGGAAGGAAGGAAGGAAGGAAGGAAGGAAGGAAGGAAGGAAGGAAGGAAGGAAGGAAGGAAGTTAATGAATCTTTTATCCTTTTTAAAGTATTGTATGCACACCATTTCACAAGATGAATAAAACATATTTACTGCTTTAAGGTGGATTGTATTCTCCATAGCCAAGAAAGTGGGAAAAAGGTTGCAAAAATTACTATTATTTTAATTATTACTTAGTGGTCATTCTGTTTTCAAATAATAAGTGATTACAGGAAGGAATACACTAAGCAGTGCTCAACTGTTTATATTTCAATGGTATATCCTTTATAAATATGCCTTTTTCTTGTTTTAAAGTTATATGTAAAGCCTCATTTATTTAGAGAAACATGCCTCCAAATATGATAATTTAAACATGATTTAAAATGCAGAAGTTTGATTAGGACATAAGTAAAGATTCTTTGCTCAGGGACCATTCTACATTTCATGGTGATTTACAGTACATATTACCAAGCTACGGTCCTTTCCCAGTATGGAAAAATCCTACTACTTATGCAAAATTTGAAAAGGCAGGCATGTGTCTTTTATACAGGTACAAGGTTTAACAAATATTTTCTCATAAAATCATAAAGTTCTTTGGATGTAAATCACCATCCTGACCTAAGAATATCACTGATGGTTGATACCCTTCAGCAAGTTGAAATTTATCAAGTTGAATTATTAAGACTATATACACTATAAAGTTATATGCAGGGAAACCAATCCTTATTTAAAAAAGTACCTTAGCGATTAAAATTTGTGCTCAAGAACAGCACTAACGTATTTAAAATATTCCCAAAACAAGGCACTGTATGCAATTGTCCCAAATTTAATGAAACTTTACTACAACAATATTCGTTAACGGGGCTTTATGCATCAGATTTTTTTTTTCATTTAATACAACGTTCATTTGATGTGATGGTTATATGAAAGAAAATGGTTGAGACCTGAGATCATCCTAGATATCCTAACAGGGAGTAAGGCTTGAATAGCATCTTCATCCACTGATACATAACTTCACTTTGGAAAAAAGGGGTAACTTTGAAGAGAGAGGAGTACCTTTTTCCACTGAAAATTGATGCTACAATGATAATCTTGTAGCGATTTAAATTAGCTATTAAATTAAGGCTTACCTGGGGATGCGATACAGTTAGAAAGCAAAGTAAAACATAGAACACTTACACAGTAGTATCAAATACATCATGAGAAGGATCTCTTTGAAAAGTGATTTGATTGGATAATACATAGAATTGAGAAAGAATGCCACCAATGATAAAATCTCCGGGATAATAATACTGATGTGGAATTGAAAGAGGGAGACTCACTGGACATTTCAAAGGAAGACAATTACCAATCACCTGAAGCTCTAACATCACTAAAATCAAGGTCGCAAACATTTTGGCTACTATTTTCCCTTCAGGATCAATCTACCTGGGCATTTAAGTCAGACATGTTGACAATAAGCCAATTTTGGAAGGTTGTGGACCAGTCATTTGAACAGACAGGTGAAAATGTGCTTGACTTTATCCTCTCCCTTCCAAGTATTTGTCTTGATTTCTTGTTTTGTTATTGCAGATAGTATTCTCTAGGGTGTTGATGATGAAATAGAAGTAACAAGGGTTGATTTGATAATTACATAGAATAAATTTTCTGTAATATAGAATAGGGACACGGTGGCTCAGTGGCTAAGATGCTGAGCTTGTCAATCAGAAGTTTGGCAGTTCAGCGGTTCGAATCCCTAGCGCAGCATAATGGAGTGAGCTCCTGTTACTTGTCCCAGCTTCTTCCAACCTAGCAGTTTGAAAGCATGTTAAAAAATGCAAGTGGAAAACTAGGGATCACCTTTGGTGGGAAGGTAACTGATTTCTGTGTGCCTTTGGTGTTTAGTCATGCCGGCCACATGACCATGGAGACGTGCTGGCTAGACAGCGCTGGCTCTTTGGCTTTGAAATGAAGAAGAGCACTGCCCCCTAGAGTCAGGAACGACTAGCACATATGTCCAAGGGGAACCTTTACGTTTAATATGGGATTTAAAAGAATGCACTGTTTAGTAGATATCCATAAACTACCCTTACCTCAGTGGGGCAATCTTACTGCTAGGTAGCCACAGGAGTAACAAATAAAAAAAAATAGTCTTCCAAAAATAAGAGTTAAGTTCAGCAACCAGTTTTCAAAAGAAGATCCAGAAGTGCTTTATGTTGACTAAATTTTTGTTGGAACACAAGCCAAGTCTAGAGAGGGTCGGCTTTATCCTAGAACAGTGTCAGAAATGGGGTTCAATTTGCAGAGGAGGAATGTCTAAGAATAAATAGTGTTCTGGTCTCACTAATCTGTAACCCCGTGGCTCTAGGGAAAGCTATCCAGCCAGTTAACCTTTCTTGCCAGGAGGCAGAATTTCACCATTTGATCTTTATTAAAAGCTGCAAGTTCACGTAAACCTGTAAAAAATAAGCAATGACATAGGATTAAATATACATAACTAGCAGCAATGTTCTGTAAAGGGTACCAGGTCCTCCTAGTCGGGGTGAAATCTACATACTTTCCTTACTGGTTCGGAAGCACAGGCGCCGTGCGTGTGCGCTCGCTTCACTCTTTCCCGCGCACACATCTCGGGGGAGAGAGTGAAGCAATACCTTCTGCGCATGTGCAGAAGATAAAAAACACATTACTTCCTGATTAAAACCAGGAAGTAATGACACCCAGGTGGGTGGGCGGAGTTTTGCTCTGCCATCGCTACCGAATCACCAAACCACCGGCCAAGATCACTACCAGATCGGGTGATCCGTTCCGATCTGGGAGCATTTCACTCCTGCTCCTATTTATAACATAGCCTATGTCTGTCTAGGTCTGTGATGGCGAACCTATGTCATGTGTGCCACAGGTGGCATGCAGAGCCATATCGGTGGGCATGTAAGCTGAGCTCCAGCGCGCAGCTGATTTTCAGGCCTTCTGGGACCATTGGAAGTCAGGAACAGGCTGTTTCTGGCCTCCAGAGGGCATTCTGGGGGGTGAGGAAGGCCGTTTTTGCCCTCTCCAGGTTCCTAGAAAGGCTCTGGAACCTGGGGAGAGCAAAAATGGGCCTTCCAGTCCCACCGTGCCATTGTGTGCCAAAAGCAGGGGGAGCGTGAGCGGGTCACATGCGCATGCATGGGGCACATAGAATTATGGGTGTGAGCATGCACGCTCACAACCCCCTCACGCTCCCCCCACTTTTGGCATGCGATGGCAAAAAGGTTATCAGTCACTGGTCTAGGCCAAGGCTGTCATACTTGATTTCATGGAGGGCCGCATCAGAGTTGTGCTTGACGTCAGGGGGCCTGGGATGGGTGTGGCCAGCTTGACATCACTAGTGTCTAGGGCATCTGTGGTAGCCCGAGTGCTTTGCTAGTGAAAATGGGCTCCCGAGCTCTGATTTCGTCTGCAGTGGCTTTCTGCAGCTCTCTGCCAGCAAAAATGGAGGTTCATGGGGCACTTCCTGCACCCCGCCTGGGCTCAGTTTTTCAGCTGTGATGGCCTCCTGCCACCTTCTGCCAGCAAAAATAGAGCTCCGTTTTTGCTGACAGAGGGCAACAGGAGGGTGTCGTGGCTGAAAACGGAGCCTGGGAGGGCCATGCACTGCCCTGCCAAGCTCTGTTTTCACTGGTAGAAGCCCGTCCTTTCCTGTTTGTGGGGTGGCCTCGCAGGCCAGATCTAAGCACCCCATGGGCCTGATTTGGCCCATGGGCCTTGAGTTTCACACCCCTGGTCTAGGTTAAAAAGTATAACTATTCCTATACCCCACAGCGCCTCAACTACCTAAAGGTGTATAAGGATATGATGCTCACCTGCAATACCTTCAGATGGGTCAAGATTGCAGCTAAAGAACCATGAGTGGGTTTTCTGAACGGAAGGCAGAGATTGGCATGGCCTCACCCATCAGTGCTTTATAATACTACCAACCTGTCTTCCATTGAGGACCTGTATACTTCATGAGTCAAAAAGAGGGCTGTGAAAATATTTACAGACCAGAGGTGGGTTTCAGCAGGTTCTGACCAGTTCTGGAGAACTGGTAGTGGAAATTTTGAGTAGTTCAGAGAACCAGTAGTAAAAATTCTGACTGGCCCCGCCCCCATCTATTCTCTGCCTCCCAAGTCCCAGCTGATTGGGAGGAAATGGAGATTTTACAGTAACCTTCCCCTGCCACACCCACCAAGCCACTCCCACCAAGCCACACCCACAGAACCGGTAGTAAAAAAATTTGAAACCCACCACTGTTACAGACCCCTCGCATCCTGGACATAAATTATTTCAACTTCTGCCCTCAAAACAACGCTATAGAGCACTGTACACCAAAGCAACTAGATACAAGAACAGTTTTTTCCATTACTCTGCTAAACAAATAATTCCCTCAACACTGTCAAATTAAGGCTGCATTACTATTGCTATTGGTCTTCTCATTGTTCCTGTCGTCCATCTCCTCCCACTTGTGACTGCATGACTGTAACTTTGTTGCTTATATCCTTGCTATTTATATTGATTGTTTCCTAGTATGATTTGATTGCTTCTTGTACTGAATGACTTTCACTGGGTGTTGTACCTTATGATTCTTGACGAGTGTGTCTTGTCATTTTATGTACACTGAGAGCATATGCACCAATGACAAATTCCTTCTGTGTCCAACCACACTTGGCCAATAAAGAATTCTATTCTATTCTATTCTATTCTATTCTATTCTATTCTATTCTAT
>WNWU01012743.1:128443-157580 GCA_012654045.1 Ptyas mucosa
ATTCCATTCCATTCCATTCCATTCCATTCCATTCCATTCCATTCCATTCCATTCTATTCTATTCTATTCTATTCTATTCTATTCTATTCTATTCTATTCACCGTGAGAATGTTTCATCTGCATAGAAATGAATATTTACAGTACCTAATATCAATACATCTGTAAAATCTGCATCACTCATTGTTCATACTCACCTATTACATTTGAAATCTTCCCTTCTGGACAGTGAAGACAGTCGTAACAACAAAATGGCTTCCCTTCTATTTTCTTCTTAGCAGAACCCAAAGGGCAATAGTTATTACATAAAGAAAGTGGGCGGACCTGTTCATAAAGATAGAAAAGAATGCTTTGCATTTTTCAAGACTATGTAATAATAGTTTTGGTCTACAATACTCCCACTTTGTATCAGGTTTGGTGGAAAGCCTTGTGAGTGATGTCAGTGAAAAAAAACCAAAGGGAAGAAAATGCCATGGGATTTACAGAGCTTCCACAAATAGCCATTGTTATGGCTCAGTGATTAGAATGTACTGTTGCAGGCTTACTCTACCCATACCCTGATGGATTCAAGGTTGACTCAGCCTTCTATCTTTCCATGTTCAGTAAAATGAGGACCCAGATTGCTGGGAGCAATATGCTGAAATTGAACAGTAAAGTAATATGAAGCAGTTTATAAATCTATGTGCTATTGCTATATCTATTCACTGGTAGGTTGCCCCCATTCGGACCGGTTCTATAGAACCTGTAGTGAAACTGGCAGGAAGCTCCGTCCACTGACCCTGACATCATGGGAAGCGATCTACGCATCCGTTGCGAACCAGTAGTAATGGTAACTAGAACCCACCCCTCTTCCTATTGGTAATATAGCCATATAGTTTACTTTGTCTTCTTCATATTTTGTCAGCTTCCTACAGCCTACTAAAAGAAATCAATGGTTTAATTTCTATACCATCAAACAAGAACTATTCAATGACAATTCCTGCTGTGATTTAAGATGATATATTTTGCATAATGATATGGATTACATATGTAGAAAGTTAGCACCCACCCCTCTCCTAGAAGAATGAAATATTTTGAGGAATATTAGAAAAGGCAGGATAAAATATTTCCCCTAAGGAGAAATAAAAACTTAAAGGAGACAGACTCAGCCCAAACTCCCTCCCCATAGCAGATATTTTGTGCCCATTAAGAGATACTGGGCCATCCTATCGACCAAAAAAAAAAAACAAAAAAAAAAAAAAAACAAAAAAAATTAAAAAAAACAACTTTCAGCTCCAGGATGATGGGATTAAGACATGACCCTCCAGGACACAATAAGATTAATCAACTAGCACCATCACATTGTACAATCTCCTAAGGACATTGCATCACCAAGAAAACTTCAACCAAACCTGAGACAACCTACAGAGCTAGATATGACCCCTACAAAAGCCGATAGAATACATGTTCTTTCACAGGAACAGGAAGTTCAAGTTCAAAGCCCAAGAGAAGGTGTAAATACCCCTCATTCTCAATTCCATGTGTTCAACTGCACCAGAGAACCATGTGCTTGGTGGTTCTACTTCATCATTAAACCATCTTTCCAATCAGCCTCCACGTTTCCAGTGTCTTTCTCCCAGTTTGGAACTGAACCAGATGGATATTTCTTCCAACACATAATTAAGAGGTTCTTATAGAATAAATATTTCTCCTAATTTTTTGGGATTTATTTTGGTTACTATTAAAATATTCACATTTTCTGCACTGTCTAAATGTGTAAAAGCTTGGTTCACCTGGTTATTACATTACTTTTTCTTCTTCTATCTTGCAGGAGTACTGTATGGCAATTAAACCTCCCTTCCTATAACATCAATCCTTATAAGTTTTCCCAGGCATATCTTTTAGTATTTCAGACATAGGAATCATAGGAATTATCCCACAGCTCATATCTATTCAGTTAAAATGTTAGTAACCTCATCCTAGATTATCCAAACCTGGTTAAACCTGATTGGCCAAATGATCAATTTTTCATCCATTTTTAACCTGTCATCTTGTGAAGTCACAGATCCTATTCCACCAACTTTGACTTTCAAAAAGGATTTATTTGGGAATGTAACCCAATTGATGACATCAAACCCAGCCTTTAGTTCTCCGTTTTGGTTGAAAGATAGTGTTTCTCCTGCAGTATTATTGAATGAGATGCTTCTTACTATTTGATTGAGCTGCAAAACAAAAACAAAGAATAAAGGGAGGGAACAAACAATTCATCAGAATCTGTAAAATGATGAAAGCTTACCTTCATTTCCATTTCATGGAAAAGAGAGTATATTTTTTACTTGTAGGTTATATCTTAATGGACGGGACTTGTCTCCATTTTGTGATAAGTTCTCAAAGTCATGCCATCATATTTGAACCTCATAATCTGAGTCAGAGAAATGCTTTAAGACATTTGTTTATTTTCCCCCACAAAGTTTGTTAACCTTTTATTGGGATTTGCAATGAGGAAGCAAGTAGCTATTAGAAGTTGCCAGGTTAGCTTAATTGAACCCCTTGATAAACTCTATTGGAAATTTAATAACACCGATAGACACAGTTTGCAGCTTTGATTACACTTACATAAGGGAGGTAATTAATCTTAATGTATGGCATATCTTGCTTAGTAAAGCAATTTATGCCATACATTAATATCCATTCTATTCTTAACTCAGAAGCAGGAAACAGGAGTAGTTCTTTTCTTTAGAAGTTTGCTGTTTGGAGAACGTTTTAGCTGAAAGAATCAAACATTTGGACAAATCAATCATTCTGTAATGATTCAACATTACAGATAAAAGTGGAAGATAGAAATTGAATTGATTCACCATATAGTACTTGCATGCTGTCATTTGATCAATTCAGCAAATTCCCACTTCCCTCATAAGATCGTTAAAAGGGAGATCATAATAATAAGTGTTAAAATGCTTTTAAGTATTGTACTTTTCAGAATGGTATTTATTTTATTTATTTTATTAAGCTTATATGCCGCCCTATCTCCAACGGACTCAGGGCAGCTCGCAACAATAAAAACCACAATAACCATTATACAAGTTAAAATACCTAATTAAATCAGATAAAAGTAAAAAAAAAAAAACCCGTATAAAACCCCATCAGTCCAGGCTGGGGGACTTGAATAACCAAGTTTTTAATTCGCGGCGGAAGGTGCAAAGGTCAGGGGCCAACTGGAGCCCCAAGGGGAGTTGATTCCAGAGGGTGGGCATGCCCACAGAGAAGGCTCTATCCCTGGGGGCCATCAGCCGACATTGTCTTGTCGACGGCACCCTGAACAGACCCTCCCTATGGGCGCGAACTGGGCGATGGGATGTTGTTGCTGGCTGCAGGTGGTCCGCCATTCAAGTAATCATTCAAGTTAAATTTAAGGGTTAAGGTTTTCTGGTATGGTTGAAAGATTGGATAACTTTAAAAAAATTCAAGGTTGTTAGACCTTGAAGGTTTTGATTTGGGTGGCATGCCTATCTGTGGTCTGACAAAGTAAAAGTTAATTCTGTTTTTAGGATTCATGCTATTAGATAATTGATTGCATGTGGAAGTATAAAAAAAGATTAGCTGAAAAAGTAACACTGTGGCTATTACCTAATTTTTTTATTTTTTTATTTTTATTTATTAGAATTTGTCAAAGATGAGAGCAAGAATAAAAGAATAAAAATACAATGACAGGGATGATAGGCACGTTAGTGCACTTATGCACACTCTCTCTACTGACCACTTAAGTATGACGTAAGGTCCACAGAAGTCAATTTGTGACTGAAACTGTGAAAATCTGTAGCTGAAACAATTGAATCAGGTAGAGCATTCCAGATTTATTATATTTTTACAGTCAAGTTTAAAACAATTTACCTTGAGTTTAAACAGTTGTTAGCACCCATATAATTGCAATTAAAACAGGAAAAAAATATTTGCAAGTAAAACATTACTACGTATAATTTTGTATGCAATACCTAGGTCTGACCGCAAACGACACAGTTCTAAGTTATCCCAACCAAGAATTTCGAGCCTAGTAGCATAGGGAATTCTATTGTGTACCGAAGAGTGCAAAACTGTTCTCATGAAAAAAGAGAAAGACTGGCAGAAAGACTTAAAAGATATCTAAATAATTTCATACATCCTGACCAAAATGGGTTTCTGCCAAAAAGACAGAATAAGTTTTATAAGCTCTAATTAGCAATACAATGTTTCCAGAAAAAAACTGCTCAAAATTAAATTTACAATTCTTAATCCTTTTGTAGCGACACTGTTACAGTGGACTTTAGAGCATAGATCATCAGAGATAAGTACATCTAGGTCCTTGACATGTGGCCGATGTGGCTACAGGATGCTACAATAATCATAAATGCAGGCTGATTGTTGAGCACCTGATATGCTGTGAGGATGGGGAGTGGCCTGCAGAGCTTTGCAAGTGCTCATGAAGCACTACATAGAACAGAGATGATATTGGAATGTAAATGGATGATTTATCAGGATTTATTGAGGGATTTAAGATAAAGAGAAGAGAACAATTGGTAAGTGAAGGATTTGCTTTTGATTGGTTTAATTATTATAGAATTTTTGAAAGATTTAAATTTGTTTAAAAAATTGTTTGCACAGGAACTAAATCTGAACTGGACATTAATTTATGTTCTGGCGATGACCACTTGATTTCTAAAGTGTTACTCCAGATGAACCTAGAAGATGAATATGTTAAAGAGTGTACGGTAAAATGGACAAAAAAAATTGGGTATAATATAATGCTAGATAAATGGGAGAATGTATGGACGAATGGATTAAAATTTACATTAAGTTATAGTTTTATAAAATGATGTATCATTCATACTTGACTCCAGGTAGATCAGCGAAAATGTATAAAAGGATTTCTAATAAGTGCTGGAAATGAACTTAAAATCCAGGTTCATTTTATCATATGTGGTGGTCTTGCAAATATGTGAAAACATGTTGGATAAACATAACAATGACAATGCAAACATATTTAAGATGCAAATATTAATGAAATCTGAAGCGTTTCTTTTAGGTATGATGGACAAGCCAATTGAAAAACAATTTGGGGTGTTATTCCTTCACATGGTGATAGCTGCAAAGTTTGTACTTCCCTAACACTGGAAAGAAAAAGCAATGCCGAGAATCAAGAATGGATTTTGAAATTGACTGAATTATCAGAGATGGCAAAATTAACTGATTAGAGATAGTTTTATAAGAGACTGGAAACCATTTGTGAACTTTTTGTGTGTTAAATATCATAACAGATGGTTAACAGAGGGATTTGAAGATTAGTGTAATGATTAGTTCAATCTGTTGACTCCTTTTTCTTTTTTCTTCTTATATTTGTAAGGGAGGAGATTTACTGCTTTTTCTTTTCTCTGCCAAGCCAGGGTGGATCCTACATGCTAAATCACAGTGATGTGATTCAAGTAATTTAACAACCGGTTCTCCCTAATGACAGGCTGGGTAGGTGTGGCTGGAGGGGGGGGTGTCATGTGACTGAGTGGGTGCAGCCAACTTGACATCACAGCAAGGTAGGGCAATAATTGTGGGTCGAAGCAGCAGTGGTGATGGCCAGAGCCTTAGTGCAGGAATGAAGCACCCCTGTACTTGCCTTTGCAGAGCAACGCCATACCGCTTTCATTGCAGTACATTTGCGCTCAAGGAGGGTCTCACCTCCTGCCGCTTTGGGCTTGGACCTGTAAGCCACATCTGGGAAGCACTGCAGCAGAGAGAAGCGGCTGGGTCTGATTCTCTGGCACCTCATCTCTTGCTGGGTCTCACTGCCTAACAGTCATGTTGTTTTTTTTTTTTTAAATTGCAACAGGGAACAGTGGGCCTTTTGGCCTTTGTTGGTACAGCTGGGCATACCTCGGTCCCTCGGGGAGATGTGCAACCTGCTCTCCATCCTGAGACACTGGCCTGCTGCATTTGCCACTGCTGCCTAATGGCCTGCCCGCTGACCCGACCTCTGCCACCGCCACTGTTGCCAACTCATGGCTGAAATGACCTGTCAAGTGCTCTTGCAGCACCTTGTGCAGCACAATGAAATTTAGCACACTTCACAATGGGGCAGATCAGGTCATCTTCTCCTCCTGGAGCCCATTATGACACAGAACCACAATGTGACCCTGCCCCACTCATTCATGGTAGGAGCGGCGGCAGCTGTCTCTTTGAGCACCGGGACTCTCTCCTTTTTTTTTTTTTACCCTATCCTTTTTTTCTTTTTTAAAAATCTTATTTCATCGGAGAATAAACTATAACCAAAAGTAACATGATATTGAACAAGATATTTATCTGGCCATTCGATGATATGGAGACAAGTTTATACAATTGTATGTCAGAGGTATGTTAACATAATGGAGAGAAGAAACCAGTGGTGGGTTTCAGAATATTTTACTACCGGTTCTACCGGTTCTGTGGCTTGGTGGGTATGGCATGGCATGGCTTGGTGGGCATGGCAGGGGAAGGATACTGTAAAATCTCCATTCCCTCCCCACTCCAGGGGAAGGATCCTGCAAAATCCCCACTTCCTCCCGATTGGCTGGAACTTGGGAGGCAGAGAATAGATGGGGGCAGGGCCAGTCAGAATTTTTACTACCGGTTTATTTATTTATTTATTTTATTTTATTAAATTTTTATACCGCCCTTCTCCTACTGGACTCACGGCGGTGAACAGCCAAAAATAAAAAACATCCCAATGCAAAATTTAAAATTTTTATAAAAGAATTAGACAAATTTTGACCCAAAATTTAAAACACCCCCAACTAAAATCAATTTACAATTAAAAATATCTAAGGGGGGGGGGGGTTTACACCAGCCCAGCTTGATGAAATAAAAAAGTTTTAAGGGCACGACAAAAAGCACAGAGATCTGGTATCCTACGTATTTCTGGGGGCAGGTCGTTCCAGAGGGCAGGTACTGCCACAGAGATGGCCCTCCCCCTGGGGTCACCAGCCGACATTGTCTGGCCGATGGCACCCTGAGGAGTCCCTCTCTGTTGGAGCATAGTGGCCGGTGGGAGGCTAACGGTTGCAGAAGGCGGTCCTGTAAGTACCCAGGCCCTATGCCATAGAGCGCTTTAAAGGTGGTCACCAACACCTTGAAGTGCACCCGGAAGACCACCAGAAGCCAATGCAGCTCGCGCAGGAGGGGTGTCACATGGGAGCGCCCCATCACTCCCATAATCCCCCACGCAGCCGCATTCTGTACCAGTTGGAGCCTCCGGGTGCTCCTCAAGGGGAGCCACATGTAGAGAACATTACAGTAGTCCAGGCGAGAAGTGATGAGTGCCTGAGTGACAATGCATAAGGAGTCCCCGATCCAGAAAGGGGCGCAACTGGTGAATCAGGCGAACCTGATGAAAAGCCCACCTGGCCACGACTGTCATATGCTCTTCTAAAGACATCTGTGCTTCCAGGAGGACGCCCAAGTTGCGAGCCCTCTCCATGGGGGCCAGTAACTCGCCCCCAATAGCCAGCAATGGCACCAGCTGGCTTTATCGGGACACCGGAAGCCACAGCCACTCAGTCTTGGAAGGGTTACGAAGATAACCTGGAATCTTGAAAGGGTTAGGAAGATAACCCGGAGATACGAAGGATCCCGGACCTATGCACCTTCCGCCATGCTTTTAAGACCTTTTTATTTAACCAGGCTGGCCTGGCCTAATTCTCCTCTTTTAATAATCATGTAAATTTTAATTTGTTTTAAATTATTAGGGTTTTAAATATTATGGCCAAATTATTTAATTGGATTTTAATCTGTTTTAAATTTTGTATGCATGTTGTTTTATTATATGGCTGTTCACCACCCTAAGTCCCTCGGGAGTAGGGCGGTATATAAATCAAATAAACCTCAAAACCTCGAAACCTTGAAGGGTTGAGTCAGAGCCTGTTTCTCCCCATTCAGACCTGCACGGCCTCTAGGTACCAGGACATCACTTCAAGGGCATTATTGGGATGGCCTGTGGTGGAGATGTAGAGCTGAGTATCATCAGCTTACTAATGTAACTCCACCCAAAACCACGGATGATCTCAACCAGCGGCTTCATATAAATGTTGAACAGGAGGGGTGAGAGGACTGACCCCTGCGGCACCCCACAAGTAAGGCACCTCGGGGTCGATCTCTGGTCCCCTGACAACACCGACTGTAACCAGTCAGAGAGATAGGATAAGCTGCTGAGAGATCTAACAGGACTAGGATAGAGGAACAGCCCATATCCTGAGCCCTCCAGAGATCATCCACCAATGAGACCAATGCCGTTTCCGTGCTGTGCCCAGGCCTGAAGCCGGACTGGAGCAGATCTAGATAGACAGCTTCATCCAGGTACTGCGGAAGCTGTTGCGCCACCACACTCTCAACAACATTTGCCACAAAGCGAAGGTTGGAGACCGGACAGTAGTTAGTCAAAACAGCCGGATCCAGAGAGGGCTTCTTGAGGAGGGGCCTCACCACTGCCTCTTTCAAGGCAGACAGCAAGACATCCTCACTCAAAGAAGCATTAATAATTCTCTGGAGCCAGCCTTGCATAACCTCCCAGGAGGCCAGCACCAACCAGGAGGGACACGGGTCCAATAAACATGTGGTCGCGTTCAGCTGTCCCAGAATCCTGTCCACGTCCTCGGGAGTGACAGGGTCGAACTCCTCCCAAATGACATTCTCAAGACCGGCCTCCATCATCCCGCCTGTACCCACCCAGTCAGAGACCAAGCCTTCCCAAATCCGAGTGATATTATTGTGCAGATACTGCACAAAATCATCAGCCCAACCTTGCAAGAGATCCTCCTGCGCTCCCAGTGATTCTCCAAACTACTTAAAATTTCTGCTACTGGTTCTCGAGAACTGGGCAGAACCTGCTGAAACCCACCTCTGTAAGAAACCCCTATGATGGGAGACATTACCTTCC
The DNA here is from genome assembly GCA_012654045.1 of Ptyas mucosa. Classification (NCBI taxonomy): domain Eukaryota; kingdom Metazoa; phylum Chordata; class Lepidosauria; order Squamata; family Colubridae; genus Ptyas; species Ptyas mucosa. Next base: position 137,352 of record WNWU01012743.1, read on the forward strand.
ATGGATGAAGTTGGAGAAGTTCAATAACTCCTACTGTGCCTACTCTTGGTCTGTTTCTGAAGGTAGTTGAATAAGCAACATGTAATGCTTGTGCCAAAATGTAGACTGCATTGTAGATGCTATAGCTGTGGCCAGTCATGTCCATTTCAAAAACAGATACAGGAAGGGACTCTATCTTCTCCTCCCCAGTGCATATCAATGGACTGTCCATTATGGAGTTGCTCTTCTTACCAACCATAGAGCCTGAGAACACACATCCAAATGCCTCCTCCCAAAAAACCCTAATAAAATCATCTTCTTCATTAAAGTTTGGTTTTCTTGTCTGAAGAAATTCCTGAAACCTTAGGACCTCTCTTGAATGAACTGCAAAGGATAGAGCACCATGGAGAAAATCTAGGTCTTCCCATCTCTGGAAGGGAAGAGACGTGAAATCCATTTGGGCTGTCATAATCCAGATTTTACTATTTCCTTGTACTGGTATCTCTTCAAATTTTAACATTGAGGGAAACATTCTCAAAATTATCATTACTTCAATTTCGCCTTGAATCAACACCGAATTGGCGGTGCTATTCATCATAATGCGGTACATTTCCATCCCTTCTTTTACCGTATCAGCAATGTCAGTAGAATAAGAAGCCAATGGGAATCTTTCAATGAAGTCAAAGCAGATTCCATTTCGGGCAAATATGGGTATCACATTTTGTACAAATTTCCTCCCATTCTCATTATTTACAGATACGACCCCAATCCATGTCCATTTAAAATGCTGCAGTAGCTGAAGAATTCCCTCATACTGAAGGTCCATATTTGGAAACATTTGGTGATAGAAACCAGCCTGTTTGTCCTTATTTGTCACTGGAGCAGACCCATACATAAGCTATAGAAAATGCAGAAGGATTCAGAAAGGAGACAATAGGCTTTGATTTTTTTAAAAAGTGCATTCATGTATTTTTTTCATTATAGTACACAAAGCAAAAATTTAGTTTCATTACATATTAACACGCTTAATATGGCATTTGACTCTTCCAACACTTTCAAGGATAATCCATAATCTTTTAAGACTAAGACCCAATTTATCATATATATATATTGCCTCAATTTTGCTTTGATTTCTTTGGGGCTTCCTTTCCTGTATAAATCTTCACATTTAGTGCAATCTATTGTTTAAGCTCTGGATAGAAATTTATTTATTAAATTAGTTTGTGAATTTCGTCAATAACATTTGGAGCACCAAGAACTTTCTCATCCAGTTAACAGGGATGAGGTTCACCATCCTCACATGGAACATCCAACTATTAACAAGAGTATTTCTTAGATTTGAAAATAAATTTGAAAGAAAAATGTTCCTCTTGATTTCTGTCAGTGTTTACTTTATGCCAGCGATCAAGTCTAATTTATATAAAATGAGAAATTTAATTGGATTGTATCCATATTACACATACATGGTTACCTGAGGAAATTTGTAGATGTGTAGAATGATGGCCACGTGAAGACATACATCACTGTCAGGTCCTCCAATTATTGCTACTGGATGTTTCTGAATGTCACAGTTGTAATTAGGAATTAATCTGCCTTTAGAGGAAAGGAGTTCCATTGTGGCATGGTACATCCATTTTGGATTAAAATGGCTGTTATAGATTTGAAAGCCCAGGGTAACATTGGGTAAAATATGGGGATTAGTATTGATCTCCTTAACAGCAAACACTAAAGCCAGGATATGTTGGTAAATCTGTGTTATGACCCTGAAGGGAGAGGAACATGATTTGCTGTAACTCATTTCTTGCAGAATATGATATCTATTTTGCCTCTCCTTTCAAATATACTGTAATATAAGGAGTTGATCCAGTCTATATATGTAAGAAGCAATAAGTTTCATTCATTGCACTTATTTAAGGTAATAAAATAATCAAAGCACTTTATTTGAAATACTGTATATAGTGGCCATCAGATTTACCTCTTTGGCCAGGTATCTCAAGATTTTTATTCTAGGAGAGTATTATTAACATGTCAGTGATGCCTTCACTATTGACCCAGGAAGCAACAGTGAACATCAATCTCTTGGGCATTTTTTTTATGAGTGTTGCTGATAGGATCTATAATGGAGTTCTTTTTCCACCTTTTCTTCAATTCCATCTTTTCTCTGGAAATACTTACATGACAAGACTAGGACAATACTACATGTTAGATTAGGTTAGGATGCTCATCAAAAGAAGTTACTAGGGAAAGAACCTTGGCTCTCAATTCTCCCCATGGAGTTTTGTCATTGTGAAAGAAGAAGCACCATTTGCATAAACATGAATATTCAAAAATATAATTAAAGAACGTATATTGTACATTATCTCCAAAGAAAAGAACCTGGGTTCCACTGACCAAACCTAATCTTGGTGAAATTTAAGGGTGGGGGACAATGACAAAGACTTAACTGGACAGAAATAAACATCCATTCTCTAACATTCTTTGCTTGGAATTTGATGATCAAATGTCAATCAAGCAGATAAAGACACCAAATATGCAAGGTACATAAAACGTTATGCATATGCAGGGATACTGTAAATATACAGATATAATACATATAGCCAATAATTATTTCATGCTCTACAGAAGACTCAAGACTACATGGTGAATTTGATGCAAACTGTCAGCACACATGTAACTATATCATATGCATAATTCAGTTCATACAATGCCCTTTCACTTACTCACCTTCAGGTCTATTTGACATATATCTCTCTGACCATAACTGAATACTTACATGAATTTGATGCAAGACATCAGCATACAGGTTGTTGTATTATATGTATAACAGAATTCAAATAATGCATTTTCACTCACTCATTTCATTCATTCATCTTCAGCTTTATTTGACATATCTCTCTCTGGCAATAACTCAATACTTACATACTTTCCTCAAAGAGTTTGCTAGAAGGAGGTGTCTTAAAGTCCATCGTCGTATAAAACAGGAAGATCTGAGAAATGATGCTAGCAAAGTGGATGTCCCCTAACTGGTATTGCTTGTGGAGAAGAGGCAGAGGATCTGCAGTGTTGCATTTACTAAGAGAAAGGTGACACATTCCTTGTGGACAAAGCATTGATAGGAATGCTATGGACATAATCCATAGAAGGAAATAATTCATTCTTCAATGTATGTCACCTTTCTCCAGCTCGTCTTGTCCTTCTGGATTTTTAACTTATGTCGAAATAAATACTTGCTGCCTGTTTCTGTACTTGTCTTTATATTTTATTTCTGTGTTTATGGAGAAATTGGAAAGTTCAGAATTTGAAATAAAAACCATGTGTGGTCAAGCAATGGCTAACTGGAATTGCAGATGGGGATGTTCCAGGGGCAGGTATTAACAGATTTTGATCTATTTGAGGTTTCTCCCTGTCTTCTGATTATAGGTTGTTTCATGTCTTCATGTTTATACTGGTTACAACTTTTGAGATAAGCACCAACTCACAGGCCCTGAGGGACCTTGAACAAGAAGGAACAGTTTGTTTGTCATGTCTCAAAAAAAAAAAAAATCTCTACTTGACACCAAGCAGTAATGGGATTTGACAGCAAACCTCAAAGCAGCAAGGATGGAAAAAGATAATTAAATGCAGGCATTAAAGTTCTAGTTATTTGCAATGTTGCATTTATAACAGTGAAGGGGGAGTCCCTGTGAAGTCCATAGAAAACTGGGTTTACATGATTTTTTTTTAACAGTTTGACATATTGATTTTGCAAAGTTCATATACAATTATCAATGATACCTGATTTCATACAGTGATCAAACACTGATTTCAGGAGCCACTTCCCTTCCACAAAACAAGAAAACAACAAGAAGAAAAAACACCACACCTCTCAGTTGTTTTGCCAAGCTGTTCACATCTGCCCACCCCCCCTCCCAAATTGGAGACTATCCATTGTGATTTTCTATCTTTCAAATGAATTCCAACATTCTTAGTGGAAATCAGGCACATTCTTAAAATGCAAAAGAATACTATGTAAATTTTACTCAGTCCTTTTAACCAATAGCTATTAATTGCACATTTTGATTTTGCTTTATCTAAAAACCATGTTGAGCCAAATCTCTTGATATCTTTTATTTCTAAGTCTCTCCAATGACTATCTTCACCTTTAAATATTTTTACCACAATCCGAATAGCATAGGCCCAATAATAGTTGAATAATTTGGGGATTCCTAATCCACCTTCCTTTTGATTTTGATACCACATTTTCTTCACTAATCTAGGTCTTTTCCCACCATTACAAAATTTATCCAATTTCTTCTGATAGCCTTCAATATCTTTCTCTGTCAAATTTAACAGTAGCATCTCAAATAAAAAATTAAACTTTGACAACAACATCATCTTACACATTGCAATTCTACCAAACCAAGACAACTTTATCATTTTATATTTATCTATCTTTTTCTCAATTTCATTCATCACCACATCATAATTTAGTTTTTTCATTTCTTTAACTTTGAGTGAAAGTGTTATGCCCAAATATTTCAGTGTATTTTTAATCCTTATCCCAAATTGTTCTTGCATATTCTCCCGCTCATTACCATTATTATCCATTAATAGTTCAGATTTTGACCAATTTACTTTCAAACCTGTCATTTCCTCAAATTCTTTCAAATGCTTATGTATCTTTTTCAAATCTTTCTCTATGTCCTTCAAAATAATCGAAGTATCATCCACATACAGATTTATCTTATATCCCTTATACCCTTCCAATTCCTCATCTTTTTCTATCATTTTGGTCAAAATTTCCATAGCTAATAAAAATAATGTTGGAGACAAGGGACATCCTTGTCTTGTACCCGCTTCCAATCTTATCTCTTCTGTTAACCTTCCATTCACCTTCACTCTTGCACTACTTTTTGATATAATTTTGACATAATATGTATAAACCTATTACCAAAACCTAATACCTCAACGATCGTTTTAATAGTTTTCCATTGTACAGAGTCAAAAGCTTTAAAAATATCTAATGATACTATACCTATTTTGTCACCATTATATTCAGCAACATCTATAATATTTAATAATCTTCTAACAATATCACTCAGGTATCTACCTTTCACAAAACCTACTTGGTTATAACTTATATATCTATCTATAAATCTACTTAGTCTATTACTTATAATGGCGGTAAATATCTTTGCATCTTGATTAATTAAGGAAATGGGCCGATAGGACTCAATCCTTTCTAAGTCTTTATCTGGTTTAGGGATTATGGATATCACCATTCTATTCCATGACAACGGAACTTCTCCACCATGTAAAATTCCATTAAAGAATTTTTGCAATTTTGGTATTATTATTTCCTTAAATTCTTTATAAAACTCAGCAGATAATCCATCTTCACCTGGGGCTTTCCCTAATTTTATTTTTTGTATTATTCCATTAATCTCATCTTGTGTTATATCTTCCTCCATCAAGTCTTTATATGTTTGGTCGATTTTCACAACATGTTTTTCTAAGTAACTTCTCAGTTTTTCCCGATCAATTAATTTTTTTGAATATAAATTTTGAAAAAAGTTCCTAACCACTTCACATTTTTCTAATTTTTTTATAACATCTTATACCTTTATCATCTATCAAGGCTCCAATTTCTCTCTTCTCTCTTTTATTCTTCGCCATCCTTGCCAGTAACTTAGTGTTTTTATTATCAAATTCAAAGAAATTCCTGTTTAGATATCTCATATTCCTTTTTACCAATTCTATATCCTCTTCTATCAATTTATTTTTTAGCAAATTTAATTCCTTCAAAAGCAAAAATTGATTCTCCAATTCCTTAATCTGGCTTTTATCTTTTTTGATTTTATTTTTATAATTTCTATATTTTCAGTAGTTATTCATTTTGCAGAAATATCTCTCCAACACTGACAATTTTAATTTCTCCCATTTTAACTTCACCTTCTTAATACGTTTATTCTTTCAATAAGAAATCATGTATATATTTTTTTGAAAAAAGTTTTTTTTAAAAAAAAAACATAAACGTAAAACACATCTTTTCCAAAATGAAGCATTGATTCGGTCACAAATTAGTACAAATCACTAACAATTCTTAACTTCCAATTACAACTTAATATTTTACAGAGTTATTTCTCTAAATTCTATCAATTATCCCAAAAACATGTTACTTAAATCTTAGATCCTAACCAAATGTCATTCCATTTTTCTCTTCCTTTTTGCTTAGATGGATATCTTTTAACAATATAAATCGTTACAATTATTATAAACATTTAAAAAATATTTTAACTATCACTCCCATTTTAATCATCTTCATTACTTTACAACATAATCATTTTTATTTCTTAGCTGTTAACTCCAACATAATCATTTTATTTTACTGTTGAACTCGTCATTATCATCTTTATTTCTGTTGTTAAATTCAACTTATACATTCCATTTTTGCTGTTATTCTCAACATATTCCTCCCTATTTTTGCTGTCCTACCCAGCATAATAATTTTTATGTTTGGCTGTTAATCCCAGCAAAATTAGGAGCCTGAGTTAGGCTAATAGCTAATGCCTCCTATTAAGGTAGCATTTAACATCCAGCTGCCTGCAATTACTGCGAGTTCTAATCTCACCAGGCTCAAGGTGGACTCAGCCTTCCATCCTTTCTAAGGTGGGTATAATGAGGACCCGGTTTGTGGGGGCAATAAGCTGACTTTGTATAAATATACAAAAAGTATGAAGGCTATTGCTTAACACATTGTAAGCCGCCCTGAGTCTCCAGAGAAGGGTGGCATATAAATATATATTTTTTTTAAAAAAATCATTTTATTTTTATTATTAAACCTAACATCTTTATCTTTACCTTTGTTGTTAAACTCGACATAATCATTCCATTTTTGTTATTACTTCCAGCAAAATCCTCTTTGTTTTGTTGTCCTATCCAACATAATCATTTTTGGTTTTTGGCTGTTAAACACAGCATAATCATTTTTCTTTTTTGGCTGTTAAATACAGCATAGTCATATTTATTTTTTGGCTGTTAAACACAGCATATTCTTTTTTATTTTTTGGCTGTTGATCACAGCATAATCATGGTTAGCTTTACTATTAATCCCAGCATCCTTTGTTGTTTTCATCCATCTATACATTGCTTATTTCAGTTAATCATATTTATCATTATCCTTTTTTATAACCATTAAACATTGAGACATGGTTCTTGCTTAAAGCTTAACTTTCTATATATTTAAAAATCTCTTTTAGCATGTTTAATTTCTTTTATATTCTAATTTCCATCAATATTTCAATTTTATATATCATATTCTTCTCATATTCTTAAACATCCATAATTATCTTATAAGAACCTCCTTTTTATTATTACCATCACCTATACATTTTTCATTTTTAAGCACATTATTTTAATTCTTCTTTTTTCTTTTTCTAACCATGTCTATCATTTCTTCACTTTCTCGCCTGTTAATATATATTTCCTTCCATTTTCAAAGTCTTCAAATTTTGTCCTCCATATGTTATATTAAATCTTTTTCTTATTTTTAATCCAGATAAAATGCATCAGAGTCCCTTCTTTTGAGCTTGCGCTAAATCCTTCTTCTGTTCCTGCGCCAATAAATTGTTATTATTCAAATTATAGGAGTTCCATTGTAGTTTCCTTTCCTTTTCATCAACATCAAGCTGCCTGCAGATGAGAAAATAAAAACCTCCTACACAAAATCCCACGACTGTTGTCTGTAAAGTCCAAATTTTCCATAACAAAAAACAAATTACAATGTTCCTTTTTAGACCAGAAGGTGTCCCTCTACAATCCACGTTTTCCATTAGTCATGCAAGTATCCATTTTGTTACAATTATATAATTGTCCAGTTGTTTACTTTTCATGTCGAATTTAAAAGTATCAAATCTTCTTCTTCTTTTTATAAATCCAATTCCAGTTTCAAAATATACAATTTTTTCACCATGTCTCAATATTTAATTCCATTAGTTCTGTTCTAGAGTTAGTTGTTTGTTGGGTCTTTGTCTCTTTAAAATTACATTTTAAACTTTCCATAGCCCCTTTGTTGTTCAGCCACTGTTTTAAGGCTAGGGGTCTTATAGTTAATAATATTGCTCCAAGCGTTGTTACAAGCCGGGGTTGGTTGTCACAAACCCGGCTTCAATCCACTCCTCTCCTGCACAGCCCAGTTGTCCCAGCTTCATGGCAGCTTCAATGGCTGCTGCCCCCCGTTGCCGACTCACATAAGATTCCCTCTGACCTCCGAGGAAATTGCCTGTTCCTCTTGGTTGTCCGAGGTATCCCTCCTTTCCCCCCATCCCTGTAGGATGGTTCCGGTCCAAAGACCCATCGGCGGTGGTTTGGCAGCCAGGGTTTTCGTGGCACTCATCAGAGCCCGCTATTTCACCAACTGTCTCGCCGCGACGCTAAACCAGAAAAAGAATTCACATATATTTGTATGCATGTAGATATGTGTGTGTATGAAAGAGATAATGTGGAGTTTCTGTCAGAAAATTGAGTTATAAAGGTTATAATAGAGAGGACATCAAAACAACATATGGGCTGGAATCTCTGGTTGTTTCAACCGAGACAATTTGGCTCTGCAAAAGCTGAGTTCCTTTCCAACATTGCAGATGGCATGGCATTAAAAGCAGGTCAAAGAGAGAGGTCTGCATCGTGTTCCACAGGTGGAGAATTTCAGGAGGATTTTGCAATGAAGATGGTCTAGGAGATTCTTGTAAGGAGTTGTTTTCTCCTGTTAGTTATTTGAAAATACAGCACTGTCACGTTTGGCATTTTTTGATCAGCAGAAGGCCAAAGGAGTCTTCATTCTGTATGACATTAATTCTACATAGTTTAATTTTTAAATAATAAGTAATATTCTAGCATTGCCCTTTTTATTTGTCTCAGAATACTAAAAGACAGCAACAGAAAAGTCCTGAAATCTTTTGCATCTTTAGCATCATATGAGGGAAGATGCAATCAATTCTTATATCCTATCATACCCTGCTATTCCGGGTTTACACAAGCCAAGACCAAGAAAAAGCACTCCTTTCCATGTTCATTAATTGAAAAACAGAAGGACATCTGATAAATACCTTTTCCGAAAATATAACTTTGAGACATTGGGTAAAGGTAAAGGTTCTCCTCGCACATATGTGCTAGTTGTTCCCAACTCTAGGGAGCGGTGTTCATCTCCATTTCAAAGCCAAAGAGCCAGCACTGTCTGAAGATGTCTCCATGGTCATGTGGCTGGCATGACTTAACACCAAAGGCACACAGAACGCTGCTACCTTTCCACCAAAGGTGGTCCCTATTTTTCTACATGCAATTTTTAAGTGCTTTAGAACTGCTAGGTTGGCCAAATCTGGGACAAGTAAAGGGAGCTCAACTAATTATGCAGCACTAGGGATTCGAACTGCTGACCTTTCGATCGACAAGCTCAAAGTCTTAGCCACTGAGCCACCCCATCCCATATGAATATATAACAATGTAAATCGTTGATATTAAGTCCTCTGTCCTTTTATCTCTTTGCTACTCTTCATTTTTCCCTCTTGTTTCGCCCTATTTTTTGTCCTAATTTGGCCGTCACCTTTCTGATGATTGTTTCTGATGATGTTTAATAAAGGTATGCTGTATTGTTTGTTAGTTCAAATGATTGGCAAGCTCAACATCTTAACCACTGAGCTACCAAGCCATGCGTCCCTCTTTTGAGATGTTAGACAAGGACTAATTCCAACTCTTTCAAGAAACAAGTTGTTTCACAAACAAGGAAAACTATATAACATGCTGATTAAAGTGTTGTTAAGAATGTCAAAACATTCTTAAAAGAAGGAAGTTAAAGCTAAGGAAAATATAGGCTTTAAAACAGTACATTAACCCCCCAAATAGTAAGTTGGCTCAGTTATCTTCACTTTCGGGCCTTACTGCTTTTGTATTGCTATATTAAAAATAGGAAATAGAATTGTTTAATTATTTCTTTGTCTTAGATGTTACTTGCTATTCAATTCAGGCTTCAATGTGATAATATGGCATTTAGGGAAAAAGATGCACACAAGGAGCCCCCCACTGGATGTTATAATGGATTATATTTGAAGTTTTGTACAATGTCACCATACCCAAAATCTTCATTTCAAACCCTTGCTGGAAAATATGTGGCACATACTATTCTGTAGAACAATATCTCCCATCATTCTTCACTATCAGTTATGCCCAGTATATTTTTGTGGATTTCAGCAACATCTTAATAAATCATTTTGTAAAATCATATTTAAGGTGATATTGTAATTAACTTATAATGTCCTGTCATTCTTAATAATGCAATAAATAAACAGAAGATGTGGATATGGGAGAGGAATCAAAATGGCCTCTGCACACAAGAAGAAGGGCAAAATGGAAAGATGTGGAGAAATCTGTCCCATAGAATCACCAAGAGTCAGATACAACTGAATGGATAACAACATCATCATCAAATGGCAACAGGTTTCAGATCTTCACTTTGAGGTCTTACTGTTTTCTCATGGGTAAAATAATAGAAGGTAATAAAGTCGTAGATCTCTCAGTTATTTCTCTGTTTTATATACTGCTTGCTATTCAGTTCTGGCCTCAGTATGATGATAAAGCATTTAGGGAAAAAGATGCATACCAGGAGCCCCCCACTGGATGTCATAATGGAGAAGATCTCCACAGCCACCATATGTTTGCCCCCTGTAGTCAGATAACTAGGAACAAAGGAGAGCCAAACACTGCAGAAAATCAACATGCTGAAGGTGATAAATTTGGCTTCATTAAAAGAGTCTGGTAATTTCCTGGCAAAGAAAGCTACAGTAAAGCTGACAAGGGCTAAGAGGAACATGAAGCCCAAGACACAGTAGAACATGACAAAGGAGTTTTCATTACATTCCAGAACAATTTCTTCTGCCATTAAGTGCATGTTGAAATCAGGGAATGGAGGAAAACTCAACAGCCAGACAGTACAAAGACCTACTTGAATGAAAGAGCAGAAAAATACAATGGAAATGGCCAATCTTTTCCCCACCCATTTTCTCATAGTAGACTTTGGTTGGGTGGCCATGAAAGCTAAAATCACCACAACAGTTTTTGCTAACACGCATGATACAGCTACAGTAAAAATGACACCAAAAGCACTTTGTCGAAGGAGACAGGTCACTTTATGAGGTTTGCCAATAAATAGTAAAGCACAAAGGAATGAAAACAGGAGAGAAATGAGAAGGATGTAGGTGAGGTTTCGGTTATTGGCCTTGACAATGGGCGTATCCTGGTACTTAATGAAGATACCCAGAACCAACACTATGATAAAAGAGGAAGAAAGAGAACAAATAGCCAAGATGAACCCCAAAGTTTCCTCATATGTCAGAAATGTTACAGTTTTTGGAAGACATGAATTCTGTCCCTTGTTTGGATACTGATCTTCTGGACATGGAAAACAGTCGTCCATATCTAGGGAAAAAATCAGGTTAGAAACATAATTGTTTTAAAATTAAACTGAAAGAATATGAATGCACTGCTCTGAGGATAGTATGAAGTTTTGTTATCTCAGTCTGAGCTCTTTAGCCTTGTAACTGCTGACATAATAAGCATATGAGCTTTTCTTTTAAGTTAAATTTTATTAGGAGTAAAACTGGCAAACAGATTCTAAGTATAAGATCAGCATTAGAAAACATTATTGAAATATTTACACGTATTTGTTTTTAAGTCGGACTTTAGAAATCAATGAAGCTTCTTGATTTTTTTTTTTTTTTTGCAAATTGTTTACTATGAGCATTTTATTAAATCTCAGAAGGATTAACTAGTAAAAGGTTACCAGGATCTGCCAAGACAAGACTGGTTTTCCACTCCAACTTCCATAACTTAACCACTATACCAAATTGTTTATTATGACTGAGATGTAAGAGTCAGAGCTCCTTTATTTGTGTCATTAAGTATGAAATAGACAAGATGTGCAGTGCAAGTATGGTAAGGAAGTTTAAAGCAGATTGAAAAGCCACCTGTTCTCTTTGAGGACTCCACCTACTGTACATTGTACGAAGTAGATCCTTCCAATGGCATTGCAAATACAAAAGGAAATAAATATTTCTTTCCAATTCCATTGTGCCATTTTTTTTTTACGATCAATTAGATTGTTTAATTCAACATAGAAATGCCAAATAAAGCTGTGGAGAGCATAGGATTTTATCTCCAAAAGTGGCTTCTGGTTTGCAGGAGCACAAAATTATATCCCCTCTAATTATATCACCCGAACAAGCATAGCCTTTCCATGGAATGACATGGCAGCTTGAACTGTTGAAGATGGTCTTCTGAAGTGATTAATATGGATTTGATCTCAATCTCTGCACAGCCTGAATATCAACTATTTCAGCATCCCACCACTGCTGTTATGTGAGCTGCCCAGAGAAAATAGGGATCTTTCTACAGTGTGACAAAATGGAGTTAAGATCTGTATTCTTATCATATAATACAGTTACACTGCATCTATGACCTGTCAGAATGTTTTGTCTGCATAGAAATGAATATTTATGGTACCTAATATCAATACAAAAAGAGTAGTTTTACAAGAAGTAAAAGAGTTCTCTACTCCTCTATAGGAGAATTTCTTACACTACCAGGTTTGACATTTAGGCCTGGATAACCTTGAACTACGCCATCTACGTTATGACCTAAGCTTAGTAGATAAGATTTTCTACTATAATATCCTACCTGCTAATGACTACTTTAACTTCAACCACAATAACACAAGGGCTATCAATAGATACAAACTAAATGTAATCTGTTCTAATCTTGATTGTAGAAAACACAACTTCAGCAATAGAGAAGTAAATGTTTGGAACACTCTACCTGATCCTGTTGTTAGTTTCTCTAACCCCCATACCTTTTACCTTAAACTGTTTATCATGGACATTACACATTTCTTAAGAGGTCCCTAAGGGGGTGTGCATAAGTGCAAAAGCATGCCTACCATCCCTTTCCTACTGTCTCCATTTATATGTAATCATTTTATGTGTTTATGGCTATGTTTTGCTTATTTATATCTATTTATTTGTACCATTTTTTCATTTGTCCATGTCTATGTCTATACTGATACTGTTTCCTTGTACTTGTTGACAAATAATTAAATAAATAAATCTGTAAAATCTGCATCACTCATTTTTCATCACTCACCTATTACATTTGAAATCTTCCCTTCTGGACAGTGAAGACAGTCGTAACAACAAAATGGCTTCCCTTCTATTTTCTTCTTAGCAGAACCCAAAGGACAATAGTTATTACACAAAGAAAGTGGGCGGACCTGTTCATAAAGGATAGAAGAGAATGCTTTGCATTTTTCAAGACTGTGTAATAATAGTTTTGGTCTACAAAGCTCCCACTGTCAGGACTCGGTGTCGTCTCAAATAAATTGCATCTCAAACAAATAGTCCTTGATAAAAAGCTTTCATTTATTAAGCACAACAATCCAAACTCCGACTCAGTTGTAGCCAACACTGACTTCCTGGCCCCAAACCCTCCCTTTCCTTCCCCCACTTCTCTGAGTCTCATTGGCCATCTTCCAAGTCACTCTGCTATAATTTACTGCTTCAACTCAAAGGAATTTCCCCCCTCCAACCCATCTCCTAGGGTATAGTATCTCCAGGGGAAATAAGCAGGTGAAAAGTCAAGCGCCTTCTTGCCAGATGCCTCCACCTTCTAATGTCAGCACTGGAGTGAATACAGTTTGGAGTGCTGACATCCGGCCCCTCCCCCTTCATTTTTCCAGGGCAGCCTGTGCAAGATAAACAACAAGTTAAGTACCGTTACCCAATCCGAGGGTGTGTCCCGCCCCCTCCTGCCTGGTTTGGGTGATCTGCATGGAATTTGGCTATAAGGCGGTCAGCTTGGATGTTTGTGCTCCTCACCCAGGAAGCCTCTGACAAGAGGTAACCCTTCCACGTAATTAAGTATTGGAGGCGTTCCCTGTGCCACCTGGAATCGAGAATTCACTGGACCTCATAGTGAGTGTGGCCCCCAATGACCAGGGGCCCTGGGGGGGTCACATGGTACCAGCCTTAAGGTTGACCCCACCACAGGCTTTAGGAGGCTACTGTGGAAAACGGGTTGTATCTTCCCTAGTAATCGAGGCAACTGCAGTTGTACTGTAACCGGGTTGATTACTTTTACTATAAGGAATTTCGGGCCCAATTTCCTGCTCGGGAGTCTGAGTCTCAAATATTTGTTGGAGAGGTAGACCTTCTCTCCCACTCGAAATGGTCTTTGGGGAATTCAGTGCTTATCTGCTTGTATCTTATAGGATTGTGCCGCCTTGGCTAACGCCTTCTTGATGTTCTCCCAGGTTTCTCTCAACATTGCCATCCAATCGGTCAAGCTGACTGAGGAAGGGGGCTCTCTTGGTACTATGGCATGGGGACGAAATCCATACCACTTACTATCTTAAACGGGGTTAATCCCGTGCTACTGTGAACAGCATTGTTATACGCGACCTCTGCAAAAGGTAGAAGGTCTGCCCAATTAGATTATTGGTAGTCGACGTAGCATCTTAGGTATTGCTCTATCATGGCATTCAGCCTCTCCACCCCCCCATTGGTGCTCAGGTGAAACACTGAGCTGAGGCCTTGGGATGACTCTATGGACCGTAGGAATTCCCTCCAGAATTTTGCTGTGAACTGGACCCCTCGGTCGGAGATGATTCTTCTGGGTACTCCATGCAAGCGGTAGATGTGTTTCAAGAACAGTTTGGATAACTGGTGGGCTGAGGGTAGCCCGCTGCAGGGTATAAAATGTGCCTGTTTGGAGAATAAGTCTATTACAGCCCAGATCACTGTGTTTCCATCACTCCTTGGCAGTTCTACTATGAAATCCATTGCAATCTCCTCCCATGGTCTTGTTGGTTCAGCTACTGGCTGCAGCAGTCCAGGAGGTTTTCCTGGTTGTTTTTTCATCATGGCACAGATGGTACAACTTTTTACATAACTGTCTACGTCTTTTCTCATGTGGCGCCACCAGAACTGTCTTTGCACTAAGTGCAGAGTCTTTAGGAAGCCGAAATGCCCTGCCAGTTTGACGTCGTGGCTCCTCTTGAGGATCAGGGTGTGTAGAGTCTCTGGGATATAGAGTTTTGTCCCCTTCCATTCTAGATCATCCCTTTTTGTCAAGAGATGTTGATTGTCTCGAAACCAGGGGTCTGCCAATGTTTCAGTTCTGAGTCTTGTCATCAAGTCACTTGCCGGTTGGCCACGCTGGTCGTGACATTGCCGTCTGGTGACTACTTGACCCACTACTTGGGTAGAGGAGATGATGGCATTCACCACCGTCTCCCACTCACAGTTATATTGGGGCATCCGGGAGAGGGCATCGGCCAGGAAGTTCTTCCCCCCTGGGATGTGCTTCAGCTCGAAGTTGAACCGATTGAAATATTGAACCCACCGGACTTGCCTGGGGGACAACTTCCATGGGGTCCTGAGGGCCTCCAGATTCTTATGATCAGTCCAAACTTTGAACAATCTCTGGCCTCCTTTAAGCAAGTGTCACCAGGTCAACAGCACCCATCTCACTGCGAACGCTTCCTTTACCCACGCCGCCCATTGTCTCTCTGTGTTGGTGGGCTTGCGGGAGGTGTAGGCACAAGGTTGTAGATTCTCTTGGCTGTTCTTTTGGAGTAGCACAGCCCCCACTGCCACATCGCTGGCATCTGCTTGGATGACGAAGGGCTGTTCAGGGTCAGGATGCTTTAAGACTGATTCTTTTGCAAACATTTCTTTTAGTGTTTCAAATGCCCATTGTCAGGTCAACTCTCACTGTAGGGGTTGTCCTGGGTGGGGTTTTGTTGCCGGACTCCCTGTCTTTAGGAGGTCCATCAGAGGTTTGGCAATTCTTGCAAAAGAGGGGATGGATTGTCTGAAAAAGTTCGTGAACCCCAGGAAGCTTTGCAGTTGTCTGTGGGTGCGAGGGGGTTGCCATTTTAGAACTGATTGTACTTTGGCTGAGTCCATCTCTATCCCCTCATTTGACACTTGGTAGCCTAAGTAGTCTAGCCGTGATTGGTGGAACTCGCATTTTGACAATTTGACATAAAGGTTCGCCCTCAGCAGTTTCTCCAGCACTTGGTGGATGAGGGGTATGTGTTCGTCTATGGTTTCCGTGTAAATGAGAATATCATCCAGGTAGACGAGGGCCCCCTTATAGAGGTGCTCATGTAGAATCTCATTTATCAACTGGATGAACACAGCTGGGGCTCCCTGCAGTCCAAATGGCATCACCTTAAATTGGAAACATGGGCAGTTGAATGCTGTTTTCCACTCATCTCCGTCCCTGATGCGTATTTGGTAGTAGGCATCTCAGAGGTCTAGTTTGGTGAAAACTTTTCCTTTGGCAGGTGGGCTAGCATGTCCTTCATGAGAGGAAGGGGATATAAGTTGTGTACGCAAACAGCGTTGATACCCCTAAAATCAACAACTAGGAGTATAGAGCCTTCTTTCTTCTCTTTGAAGAGGACTGGTGCCACGACCCGTGGTTCGACTGGCTCAATGAAGCCCCTCTGTAGGTTCTACGTAGTTCCGCATTTCTTGCATTTCGCGGGGCATCATGGCATACAATTTGGGTTTAGGTAATTTTTCCCCAGGGATGATCTCGATGACGCAATCGGTCCCGGGGTGTGGAGGTAGAATGTCACACTCGGCCTCGCTAAACACCTCTGCAAGGTCTTGGTACTCCTCTGGGATCTGTTCTGTCTCATGGGAGCTGTTGTATGTGGCCGCCAGTTGCTCTGGTGTACCCTTAGGGAGGGACCCTTGTGTCTGTGACATCTTCCCTTGCTGTGGCGGGATGGATTGGGCCCTGTATGGGGGGTGTCTCCCCTGGTTTGAGCGGCAGGGGTTGAGGGCCTTTTGCTATCCTCAGCCTGCAGGTTCCCTCTTGCCACCAGATGATTGGGCCCCATTTGTCTAGCCAAGAGAGTCCCAGTATGACTGGATCTGTCATTTTGGGGGCTATTATGAACCAAATGGTTTCCCAGTGATCTGCTAGCTCTAGCTTCACTGGCTCGGTCAGGTGTGTGGCGTAAATTCCCCCACTAGGGATCCATCAACTTGTTCAAATCGGATTGGGTGGTTGAGCTTTTTGGCTCGGATCCCCAATTTTAGGACTGTAGGAAGGTTAATCAGGCACCTCATGCAGCCCGAATCTATTAGGGCTTGGAAAGTCCCTTGGGTCCCTGTTTTTGGGACCGTTAGGCATATAGGGAAGAGAAAAGGGTGGATGGGTCCACTCACCATTGGGTCATCTTCACCCTCGTCCTCGCTGTCATATGATTCAGGGGACTGATTTCCATCATCTGGGATCCCCCTTGTTTCAGTCAGGTGGGCGAAGACCTCTGGACCCTGGGGGACTTTCTGTGGTGCATTGGTGGCACGCTTGGACCTTCGTTCTAGTCATGCCTTGGGCAGTGGGTCTGGCCTCGGCCTCGGCCTCGGGGTTCCACACACTGCCAGGTGATCAATCCCCCCACACCTGTAGCACCTCAGCGGGCTCCGTGGGATGACTGGCCTCTGGGTAGGCTGTGGTGCTGTGGTTTCTTGTCTAATGGATGGTCTCTGGTCTGGTTGGCCTCTCTGCTTGCCAACTGGTTGCTTTGACATGTCGTTGGCATGCAGCCCTCTGTTGACTTTTATCGCAACTCAGAACCATTCAGAGAGTCGGTTCGGGATGTCCCGATAAGCAGTCACTTGGTCGATTCACTTATCTAGGCTTGTTCTAAAGAAATACACCAGTAGTCACTCTGGTAAGGGAGGTAAGATCCCAATGACTCTCCTGAATTCATGGATATGCTCTCTGATGGGCTTCCCATTCTGCATTAGGTTCCTGAGCTCATCCTCCACATAGGGGTCCTCCTCTGCTTCCTCGAACTGGGCTTGTAGTAGTTGTAAGAACCCATCTGTGTCTTGCTGTTGGGGGGCCCTGTTCTTGCAGAGGGCTGCTGACCACCTCCTTGCTTCTGCCTCCAGCCCTTCTGAAATGGCACTCACTAGGGCTCTGGGAAATGGGTAGAGGTGTCCATAGCGCTTGATGTAGATCTCAGCTGTGTCGAGGAATTGTGCTAGCTGGTCTGGATCGCCATTGAACTTCCCTCTGAAACAGGGTGGGTCCTCCCTCGCTGCTCTCTCCTCCCACTGTGGGACTCCATAAGCTTGCCCTCGGTGCTGCTGGTCCTCTTCCTCATCTCTCATTCTAGGGTAGGGAGGTGATGTCCTGTCTAGGCTGCTCTGCTTGGTGTGTAAGGGGGGAACCCTTGGGTGCATCTTTGGACTTCCTCTCCTTCTGCTGTGCGGGGGGAGGGCTGTGCTTCAGTCTACGGCCTCCCAGTTCAGCAGACCCAGCTGGTTCCCCCTTCTCCTTTGGCCTGCATGATGGCCCCTCCTCCCAAATGATGGCACAGTCAAATTTCTCCTTCAGTTCATCTATGGGGGTCTTGAGTGGTTTCCCTGAAGCTTTTTGGTGCCTGGCCTGCTGCCAGTCCCATAGCCAGTCTGCCCTCCCCAATTCACTTAGGAGTTCCCCCTTCCCTGAACTCTCGGGAAGGGAAACTCAGCCTCTGCGGATTTTGGCAACACCCACAGATACTCATCCTTTCTCTTCTTGGTTTGTGGCACGATCATCTGACCTTGGCTATCTTGCAGCTTTGCTGGAGGAGGGAGGGGTTGAGGCTCCATAGCATCCAAACTGGCTGAGATCAAGGCTGGCTCTTTTCCAGTTGCCTGAATTAAACTCTCTTTGGACAGTTTGCTTTCTGCCATGACATCCGGGCTCCTTCTCCACTCACTCCATACATCTGGAAGGGAGCTGGAGGTTTGGAGGTCAGCCAGCTTGGCTTGGAAAGGAGTGTTGGCTGTCTGTCAAGACTCGGTGTCGTCTCAAATAAATAGCAACTCAAACAAATAGTCCTTGATAAAAAGCTTTCATTTATTAAGGACAACAATCCAAACTCCGACTCAGTTGCAGCCAACACTGACTTCCTGGCCCAAAACCCTCCCCTTCCTTCCCCCACTTCTCTGCGTCTCATTGGCCATCTTCCAAGTCACTCTGCTATAATCTACTGCTTCAACTCAAAGGAATTTCCCCCCTCCCAACCCATCTCCTAGGGGATAGTATCTCCAGGGGAAATAAGTAGGTGAAAAGTCAAGCGCCTTCTTGCCAGATGCCTCCACCTTCTAATGTCAGCAGTGGAGTGAATGCAGCTTGGAGTGCTGACACCCGCTTTGTATCAGGTTTACTGGAAAGCCTTGTGAGTGATGTTAGTGAAAAAAAAACAAAGGGAAGAAAATGCCATGGGATTTACAGAGCTTCCACAAATAGTCTTTGTTGTGGCTCTGTGATTAGAATGTAGTCTTGCAGGCTAACTCTACCCAGAGCCTGATGGAGTCAAGGTTGACTCAGCCTTCCATCTTTATTTTTTATTATTATTATTATTATTATTATTAGTATTATTATTATTATTATTTATTAAATTTGTATACTGCCCTTCTCCTGCTGGACTCAGGGCGGTACACAGCCAGAAATAAAAAACATCCCAATACAAAATTTAAAAATTTAAACTAATTATACAACTTTGGCCCAAAATTTAAAACATCCCAACTAAGCCCCATAGACAATTAAAAATCTAACATCTCAAAAAAAAAAAAGGAGGGGGGGTTTACGCCAGCCTGGCTTAGTGGAAAAGAAAAGTTTTTAGGGCATGGTGAAAAGCCCGGAGATCTGATCTTTCCATGTTCGGTAAAATGAGGACCCAGATTGTTGGGAGCAATATGCTGAAATTGTACAGAAAGTCTTGTAAAGTAATATGGAGCACTTTATAACTCTATGTGCTATTGCTATTGCTAATATAGTTTACTTTGTCTTCTTTGTATTTTGTCAGCTTCCTACAGTCTTTTCTAGTATTCTGCTAAATTACTACTAAAAGAAATCACATGGTTTAGTTTCACTACCATCAACCAAGAATTATTCAATGACAATTCCTGCTGTGATTTAAGATGATATATTTTGCATAATGATATGGATTACATATGTAGAACTTTAGCACCCACCCTTCTCCTAGAAGAATGAAATATTTTGAGGAATATTAAAAAAGGCAGGATAAAATATATCTCCTAAGAGAGAAATAAAAATCTTAAGAGAAACAGAAACTCAGCCCAAACTCCTTCCCCCTCAGCAGATATTTTGTGCCCATTAAGAGAGACTGGGCCACAAAACAAAAGACTTTCA
>WNWU01012747.1:0-56075 GCA_012654045.1 Ptyas mucosa
TGGCTTTAGGAACAGTGCTGAGCCGAGCTGCCCCGGGAGGAGCAGCCACGAACTGGCGCTGCGCTCTTGACCTCCGACTGAGGGAGTCAGCCCTCTCCGTGGGGAAACCACAGCAACACGCGGGGAGAGGCAACCTGGTGCGAGGCGGCGGCCCCAAGGCTGGAATCAAAGCTTGCCAGCCTTTCGGGGAAAGTGGAGCTCCAGTTCCCGGCTGCGGCTTCTGGTTGGGGGGATCGGGCCCTGAGGAACGGCAGCTCCTGGCCTCATTGGCGTGGGGCAGAGGGAGCGCGGGGGAGTTTGCGAGGGCTGCTCGGAGGGACCTTTGGGGAGGTTTGAGCAGCTGGAGATTGAATGAAAAAATTTGGAAAAGCTAATAAACTAAACAATTAATCTGATACAGAATTTTCAGGTGGCAGCGCGGGCTGGACCAGCCGCCGCCTGAAATGCAATGCACTTATCCCGCGGCTTGCATAAACCACTCCCGCCCCTTTCAAAATAGCACCCGGTGCTTCTCTTGGGCACTCAGGGCCGGCAAGAAGAAGGGGGGGAGAGGCACGTGTACCAGCAGAGGCTTGGCTCCTCATTCTGCTGTGACCTGAATCCTTGCTTTGGCTCCTCCGTGCTGGGTGCTGAGCTTCCTGGAAAGCCCCCTGCACCTTTGCTGCCTCGGAAAGAGAAAATGAGTCTGCGGAGAAGAAGGAGAAGGACAGGCAGCTCTGGAAACTGCATTTCCAGGGAAGAAAGGATTTTCAGGTGGCAGCACGGGCTGGGACCAGCCGCTGCCTGAAATGCAATGCACTTATCCCGTGGCTTGCATAAACCGCTCCCGCCCCTTCCAAAATAGCCACCCGGCGCTTCCCTTGGGCACTCAGGGCCAGCAAGAAGAAGGGGGGGAGGCAGGTGCGCCGGCGGAGACGGGCTTGGCTCCTCGTTCTGCTGCAACCCTGAACCCTTGCTTGGGCTCCTCCCCACTGCCGCCCGAAAATGCTTTCCTCCCTGGAAATGCACATTCCAGAGCCGTGCGCCCTTCTCCCCCTTCTCCGCAGACTCATTTTCTCTTTCCTCTTTCTGAAGCAGCAAAGGCTGCCTCGGAAAGAACGAGGAAGCCAAAGAATGAAGAGCCAAAGCCCATGCCTGCCTTCCCCCCTCCCTTCTCAGAAGAAGAACCGCTTGCCAGCCCTGAGCGCCTGAGGGAAGCGTCGGGTGGCTATTTTGAAAGGGGCGGGAGCGGTTTATGCAAGCCGCGGGATAAGTGTATTTCATTTCAGGCAGCGTCTGGTCCCAGCCTGCGCTGCCACCTGAAAATCCTTTCTTCCCTGGAAATGCACATTCCAGAGCCGCCTCCTCCTTCTTCGCAGACTCATTTTCTCTTTCCGAGGCAGCAAAGGCACAGAGGGCTTCCCAGGAAGCCCAGCACCCAGCAGGGAGGAGCCCAAGCAAGGATTCGGGGTCGCAGCAGAACGAGGAGCCAAAGCCCATCTCCGCCGGCGCACCTGCCTCTCCCCCCCCTCTTTTTGCCGGCCCTGAGCACCCAAGAGAAGCGCCGGGTGGCTATTTCGAAAGGGGCGGGAGCGGTTTATGCAAGCCGTGGGATAAGTGCATTGCATTTCAGGCAGCGGCTGGTCCCAGCCCACGCTACCACCTGAAAATTCTGTATCAGATCAATTGTTTAGTTTATTAGCTTTTCCAGACTTTTTCATTCAATCTCCAGCTGCTCAAACCTCCCCAAAGGTCCCTCCAAGCAGCCCTCGCAAACTCCCCCGCGCTCCTTCTGCCCCACGCCAGCGAGGCCAGGAGCTGCCGTTGCTTGGGGGCCAAGCCCCCCAACCAGCAGCTGCAGCCGGGTTTCCTCTCCCCGTGTTTTGCTGTGGGTTTCCCCACGGAGAGGGCTGACTCCCTCAGTCGGAGGCCAAGAGCGGGTCCTCCAAGCAGAGAGCAGGTGCCGGGCTGGCCGGAGACGCTGCCCCTTCGCTCTCTGCTCACCGGGCTGGGCAGCGGTCCAGCCGGGGCCACCTCGGGGGAGAGTGCAGCACAGCCGGGGTCGTGGCGCTCCCTTGCTGGGTCCCTCGGAATGCAGCAAGGAGGAAACCCGGGATCCGCTGGCAGCATGGAGGATTCCCACTTGCGGTGATTGCAGGCGCCGAGCGTGATGGCAGGAGGGGGCGGCCAGGGGAAAGGGAGCCGAATGGGGGGGGGGGACGGGACGGCCGGCACAGCCACAACTCCAGCTGCTTCAGTCGTGGGTGGAGGCGCCCTTTGGAACAGGGCTCTCCAACCTTGGCAACCTTAAGATTTGTGGACTTTGAGAACTCCCAGAGTTCTCAAAGTTGCCAAGGTTGGAGAGCCCAGCCCTCCGTCGTAAGGCAGGCAGGAGGGTTTGACTCTCACGAGCCTCCGCTCCCGCAAGGCGCATTTACAGCCCGGGGGCGGAGCTGCGGTCCTGCTTGCGCCGTTCATTGCAAGCCTCAGCCACCCGCCAACCGGAGAAGGCGGCAACCACGGCCTCGCGTGTTTCCCCGCACCCCTTCTGACTGGGGGAGCAGCGTGGCAATAGGCCTCTGCTGGGATGAGTGAATGGGGCGCTGGCGAGTTGGCAGGCAGGGCTGAGAGCGCTGCTGCCGGCTTGGGAACAGCTGTCTCGCCAGGGTAACTGGTTGTCCTCTGGGAAGTGGCGCGCCGGCCCTCTTGGATAAAGTGAGGGCGCATGCGTAGGGGGCGCACACATGCGCAGTGGGGGTTGCATGTGCGCATGTGCAGTGTGAGGTGCATGAGCATTAGCATGGGGAGGGGGTCATGTGCGCATGCGCAAATGGGGGTGCCCATTGCATTATGGGTACTGGCACGCGAGAGCACGAGAAGGCTCGCGCGCTTGGACTTTTGGCACACAACACCAAAAAGGTTCGCCATCACTGAGCTATGGCTATATATGTTTGACCTTATATATTTTACTTCTAACAAATAGAATGTGGTCTTTCTCCTCCAATCTTCAGCCGTACGTAGAGGGTCAGCTTCCGGTGTGACACCGGTAAGGCCTCTTCTGCCCTGTATGTTGCCTGCCCATTGCTGGTAGGACAGTTATAGGGGGCGCTTTTTCAAGCGTACCACTAGTGGTCGGGCCTGGGCCTGGGCCTGGTCCTGGTCTGCCTCCCAATATTCCTCAACTGTGGACTTAACTTGAGTCCAGTGAATCCAAGACTTGGATTCCTACATTTTTACTGCAAGTGGGGAACACATGACCACAGTATACTGGCCCTTCCACCTAGGCATTAAACTTTTTTTTCCCCACTGTTTTCCCCCATACAATCCTTCAAATCACAATTTAATCATTTCTACTTTCATCAAAATATATATTTTAAAAATATTTCAATCGTTACAATTTCCCTAATTAAATTTAGAAATGTTCTAGCTGTTATCCAAGCTACAACTTAATCCTTTTTACTTTCACCACCATATACCATTAAGGTATTTCAATTGTTACAGTTTATACTTATTCATATTTCTAAAAAAAAGATTAAAAAAGAAAAACTTATCATTGTCTAGCTTTCAAAAATACAAAGACAAATACTCCAATTATTATTCATTTCATTTTTACAATCATGTTTTCCCATTTATTTCTTACTACTATTTTAATATTATGACTAGAGGTAGTCAAAAACGGTGGGCTAAGGGACACACAATATTGTTGGATTTCTTGTATTTGCTTATTTAATTCTCCCACCATCTGATTCACCCACTTGGTTCCTATCTGGCTTAGGTCTCCTATATGATTTTCAAGTATTTCAAAAGGAGATATTCTAATTCCTTTACGTGGAGTACATCGCACAGACCAAAGTGCTAGTGGTAATGCATCCACCCACTTAAGGTGATTTTCAAGGCACACCTTTGTCACCTTTTCTCTTATAGTCCTGTTCATTCTTTCAGCCTTTTCATTCAAAAGCAAATAATTTCTGACTATCCTTTCTTTCATGTCTGCTTGGTGGTAAGGCTGGTCTGTTATGGAATGATGGGACCAAACAATATTCCGGATCAGCCAGAGACAGATTTATTATTGTGCAAGGTTCAGAGCAGATTCATACCTGAAAGTCTGAACAACCAAGAGATTTGACACAACTGCTTATATATGTTTTCAAGACAAAGGAGTTGGTGATCTAATACATTTTCCATATATGGTAAAATTACATTTGGTATCAAATACATGACCTCATATAGTTGTTCCATACATTTGTTATAAAATAACGGACACTTCCTCATTACTAAACCATTAGTTTCTAGTTTATAAGATTATTTTCAGCTAGACCACTTTCCTAAGTTCTGTAAGTACTAATGGAGTTTTTACTGCTGTCCTTAGGTGATAATTAACTCTTTGCCCCATACATGTCTTTGTGTGGATGACAGTGATGCTTTTCAGACATTCTCTACATGGTTGTCCTTCCGTGATAGCTAGGACTCATCAGAAGATATATTACCAATAATGGGGTTTAACTGCCTTTAATATACTTCCAGCAAACACGTTTCTCTCAAACCAGCACATTTTCTTTCTTACAATACTGTGAATAAAGAGGGTCCTTTAGTGGTCATCTAGCTGAACCCGCATCATTTACATTAGGTCAGTCAGGCTTGGGAAGGTCTGCTCCACTCTGGTTGCTGTGATGACCTGCATACAGTTGTGTTCAATTTCAGAACCGGTGCTTACAAGAGAGTGGCTGGATTAAAGCATTTGTTTGTTTCAGGGTCACTCGTGGGTTCTGAGTGAGGAGAGCTTGATGCTTGTAAATTCTGGGGTTTGTCAGCCATGAATGGCTCTTTGTCTCTAAAACTCCTTGAATCGCATGGCTGGTGTAAATGGTTCTGCAATTCGACAGACAGCTTCCTTCCTCGCATGTCCTGGTGAGTTAGCTTCTGCCCATAACTCCAGTACTTCAAACTCCTGCCAGGTATTGGGGATTTGACCCTCTTAAGGCAACATTACTTGGCACATTTCATCTGGGGGGTGCCTCATTATTAATGGTAGTTGGCTGCCCAAAGGTTAATTTATTAGCTTCCACTGCTCCTAAAATCCTTGCAACTCTCTCCTATTAGTTGACATCTTGTCTTCATCAAAGGACAGAATAGCTCCCATCTCACATAGGATGTCACGACCCAGGAGGGAAACTGGACACTCAGGCATATAGAGAAACTGGTGTTCTATATTTCTTCCATCTAGGGAACATTTCAGGGGTTTCAGCATGGGGTGACGATTTATGAAGCCATTAACCCCTTGGATATTTACTACATCATTAGAAAAGGGAGCCAGCAGCTTTGTAATTACAGATCTAGATGCCCCTGTGTCTACTAAGAAGGTTACATTATTCCCCCCATTTTCATTCGAACCAAGGGTTCAGGGGGGGCTTAACTGAACCTTGGTCCCCTTCAGTCTTCAGGCCTCTCATCTACTGCGGCCAGGCCTATGGCTTCCTTTCTTTACAGAATGCCTTTGCAACTTTTCTTC
Organism: Ptyas mucosa; assembly: GCA_012654045.1. NCBI lineage: Eukaryota > Metazoa > Chordata > Lepidosauria > Squamata > Colubridae > Ptyas > Ptyas mucosa. The sequence continues at coordinate 5,489 of WNWU01012747.1, forward strand.
AAATGCAGATTGAGCTCACTAGGCTGAGAAAGCAACTTGTCTAAAACAACATACGCACAAACCTTGCAAAGATGATTCAAACATGCTGCCCTGGGCCCCTTTATTGCAGGGCGGTCTTCTTAGCTAACACAAGAACTGTCTTTCCTCTTTCTGTCCTTTTACTGCTGAGCAGAATACTTTACTCAATTAAATCCAAATGGAATTTGGGATGCAAAGAGAAGGAAAGCAAGTTTTGTCACTTTTGTGGCTAAGCAAAGGTCTCAATTAAATGCAAACAAAGTCTTTTTGTAAGTTGTGCGCAGAGAAGGGATGCATTTTCACTCAAACAGAATGTCCATCAATGCTCCAAGAAAAAGAAAGGGAGGGTACGTTTTTGGAAGCGACTTTGCCCTCTGCCTTGGAAACCACGGGGACACACTCCTCTCTGAAAATCATATATCTTGACCTCCCAAGTCAATTGACCACAGCCTCTTCCTCTGGAGTTTCCGCTTTATGTCCGGGACACTCTGGGATATGAAGGCCAGGGCTAATATGCGGGCATTCTCGGGATCCAGGGGATTGATTGGAGTGTATGTCTTATAAGTCTCAACAAGCCTTTTGAGAAAGCCTCGGGGCTTTCCTCAGTCTTTTGTATTACCAAGGAAGGCTTGGACATGTTTACTGGAGGTTTAGCAGCCTGCTCTAAACCTTAAAGGAGCAATGCCTGATAAACTTGAAGATAATGACTTGTTGGAAGGAAAAAAGAAGCCTTTCCCTTTAAGGATTGTTGGAAGGCAGAGCTTCCTTTTTCTTGAATTCAAAACTCCCTGCTGGGAGATTACTTCGAAATTGTTAGATCAGGCGCAGGAAAGAAGACAAGACCAGCGGGGTCTGTTCAACAAGTTTTATTCAGCTCTCAACTAAGTCAGAACAGACGAACGGCTGTGCTGCCGGAGCCCTTTTTATAGCGCTCCGGCAGACCAGCCGTCCAATGACAGCGGTTTAAATTTCCCACCCGGAGGATTAACCAATCCCCGGCCGGATGTCCTTATAAGGACATAACAGAAATGATTGGAGGTCAGCTGCTTGAGAGCAGAATTAGTTTATTCTTTATAGGAATTGCAGGCAAGAAACAAATACAAACACAGCGTTCCGAGGCTAGCCTGTTTGAGTGTAAGAAAAACCTTTTTTATATCCTAAAGGGTCTTTTGATTTTTCTATGTGACCCTTTAAAGTCTTTTGAAATTCTTTTGATTTGGCGTGTGAATCCTTTCATTTGTGTGTGTGATTGTTTTATGGTGTTTAAATCCTGTTTTTTTTCTTTTTTTGTGTGTGATTGGGTTCTTCCGTCCTGGATCTGGCAAATAAGTCCCCAAAATTTTTTAATACTTTTTCTCTCTTACTGTGAACAACTGTACTTTTAGTTTCCAACCCAGCAGGAAAAACTCTCTGTAAATGTTGAATCTTTTCCATCAAAGCCTGGAGTTTAGTTTTATTCTTACCCTTGCTTTCTTCTAAATACAATTTTTACTTTTAAAAGAGAAGTATAATTTTCTTGGAGTTCTTGGTAATTATGATTAAAATTTATTTCAGCAAGTGAAAAGGCGTTTTTTAGTGTATCAATCTCTTCTTTTTGTTTGATGTCTTGTTGTACAAGTTTTTCATTTTCAGCTATTAATTTGTTTAAGGACTTCTATCTCTTCCTTGAGGTTATTTACCAGAAGCATCATTTCTTCGGAGATAGTAATTACTGTAGGTAAATCTTTTAGTCTACATTACATTATTTCTAATGTAAGCTGATTCTGATTTATTATTATTATTATTATTATTATTATTATTATTATTTCATTTCATTTTGCAAATCATCTAATTGCTGTTTAGCTTGCATAGTCATATTATCTTTAAGATTTTCAATATTTATTTTGTGTCCTATTTGTAAATCATCTTTCACTTTTGATAATTCTTCTTCATGACTGAATAAAGGCTGAGTCCTCAATCTCTCTAGTTCTGCTTCCACAGATCAGAGTCATCTGTGCAGGGCTAAAAGACATGAGAACGAGGTCCCCTCCCCCCTTTCCGGGTGAGGAAAGGCATTGCAGGATTAGAAAAAAGAAAAAGGGGGGGATAGATAGCTTACAGGCAAAGTTTGAAAGTACAGCAACACATCAGTATTGTAGTTAAGTGAACTTAAAATGTTTCCTCATAAACTTGAGCTTATCTTGAAAGCACACAGAAGAAAGAAAAGTTGAATTCTGTTCTTCACCCCGTTTAGATGGCCAGACCAAACTGGGTGAGTTATTTTCCTTCCTCTCAGCGCCTTCAATTTTTTTCTAACAATTTAAAATTCATATCTGTAGAGATCAGGCATTTAACAGTTGTAATTACCTTGAAGGTACACAAAAGACTTAGACATACACACACTAGTGATTCCTGCCTTAAATCTCAGTTGAATTAGGGAAGGCACAGATCTTAACAAACGTACCACGTGGTTGCATAGAAGACAGAGAAAGAGACAAACAAAGAAACAAACAAAAACCCCAACATTTTCCCTTTTCTTTTAAGTACCTTTATTTAGCCAAATTGGTTTTCCTGTGTCATCCCTCAGCAAAGCCCATTTCCTACATCAGTTTTCCTCTCTCTTCTTCAGGCTGGCCAGGACAGGCATCTGCCTCTTGTCCTATGCCTCAAACAAGTTACCTAAAGGGGTATCTACCACCCATGTTTCTCCTTCCTATGTGGGGTTTCACACTTTGGTTCAGCCAGGCTACACAACATCAGTTCTGCCACTGATTTTCAGACTCCTCTTTTAACGGGAATCTGGGAGGACCTTCTGCCCCCAACACAGACTACTGACGCCCCCTACACTTCACAGCTTCACAATTTCCTAAAAATCCTGGGGTTTGTTTTTGGGATTTTCACAGAAAAAAAAGGAACAACAATTTTTTTTCCACTTGCATGGCACATAGTGAGTTGAGGCAATTGATGTAAGCTATGCACCAAAGTGCTTCTGCTTTTGAATATCTGGGGCTCAGTCCCCTTGGCATTTGCAATGCTACACAAGCTGTCATTTCAGGGTGGTCTCTCTTCTTCATAGGTTGCAGTCTTTAAGATAGGTTTCTTTTCAGGGTGACTCTTTCTGACCTGACTTTTGGGATTTCCTCTCACTCGAGCCACACAGACTTGCATGACTTCTACTTGGCATTTGTGAAGTCAGTCAGGGTTCTGTTTCATTACTATTTGCCACCCATTTTCGTTTTATTATAAAAGTTTTTATTGGTTAAAAATAAACAATATTATCGCTTACAATATGTGGAATTTTCATTATCCTTTTACAAAGATAATATATATTTTCTTTTTTCCATATACAGCAGATCTTCCCTTATTAAAAATTTCAAATTTAACAACCGGATTTATACGAAAATATCAGTACAGTATCCAGAGTAATATTAAAAGTTTACAAAAATAAGAGATATCATAAAAGGCACAAAGTAATAGAGTCTTCCCACTTCGTCATTTCTTGGTTCTAGATCTCAAGGTTCTGGCCTTAGCACCCCCCTCCTCCCGGACCGCCACGGCCTCACCCACCCCCGTTCCTTGATCATCTGGTACCTCCCCTTCCTTGGTTCCTGTATCTTCACCCTCTAGGAGGGTCTTATGTTGCTCCAGATAGGCCTGAGCCTCCGCCACACTATTAATTTTCTTCCTACTGCCCTCCCAGAAAATCATCAAACCTTCCGGCATCAACCACCTGAAGGCAATTCCCTTAAGGTACAATTTATTTGATAAAAAATAATAATTTCTTCTTAATTCTCGTACCTGTCTAGGGATCTGCTTCAGAATGGTGACCTCCTTGCCCCTGTGTATCAGCGCCCCTGATCTTTGAATTCTCAGTATTTCATCTCTCGTTTCCCTTCTCACAAATTTAATGTGGACCTCTCTTGGGACACTATGTAAAATTGCATATTGTGAGTTTACTCTATAAACTAGATCCATATCCCATCTCATAAAGTCCAAATCTCTTTCAATAAATTCGCCCAACAATTTAACCATCACTTCTCGCAGATCTTCCTGGTCCACCTCTTCCACATTTTGAAACCTGAGAAAATAAGACATTCTATCCAGCTGCGAAGTTAAAATTACATTTCCTCTCATTTCTTCCCTCTTCTGGATTGCCCGCACCTCCCCCTCCAAACCTCCCACCTTTTTCTTATTCTCCTCTGCCACCTGTTGAACAGCAATTAAATCTTTTTTCATAACTACAATTTCAGATTTTATTTCCAATTGCCCTTTTTGCAGGTCATCAAGTTTGTCAAGTTTGAGAAGCTTCTCGTCCAACTTTGCCAATTTCTCCAAAAATTTTTCCATGTCACCTGCAGCTGGTCTTTGTCCTTTAGCCATCTTGCAATAATAAAGAATGAGAGGTCCTCAGGTAGGCACAAGCATCCAGAAAGGAGAAGTCTCTTAAAAATCAGCACTGTTTCCTCCCGATCCACCAGAGGGCGCTCACAGGAGCAACGAGTCCGGTTTGTAGAGTAGGTCAAACAGGAAACCAGAGGTGGGTGATGTCATCAATCATGTACAAAGAAGCAGGAAATCAGGCCCCGGCCATGACTTTCCAACAAAGGGGGGGGCCTCCAGCCTCCCTTCCCGAATTCCACCTCCATCATTCTCCACAAAAAATCAGTGAGGTAAGAGGTCTCCTTGTTTTTTCCTCCTCTTTCTTATCAGCCACGGCGCCCTTCCCAGCTACAAGGGGGGGGAAACTTCGCCCCCCCCCTCTCACTTGCAGGACGCCTCGTCGCTTCACCAATCAAGGTCTCTCCTTTTCTACTTATTCTCCGGCCTGCATCCCTTCCTCTTCCGATCGCCTCTTTACCTGCTGCCTTAATTTCGATATACACCGGGTCCTACAGGCACATAGTCACGGAATGGCCTTGGGAATGGCCGCTGCGTGCTGCCCACACTCGCCGGAGCCTCGGGTGCGCCAGCATTGGCCACCCAGCCCCTGGAATTGAGGCAGGGGACCCCTGGCGAGCCGCCCTTAACGGCGGATACCCCAAAACCAGGGCACCCGGCCCCAAGGGGCCTCCAGGCAGGGGGATTCAGACGCTGGGGCAAGAGGTTACCTAGGCAGCGTCTGCTGCCATCCGGAACCGGAAATGATCTCCGCCACCCATTTTCTAAGACACTGCCACTGACCTACGGTGCCGGACAGTCCAACGGTCACCAATAGGAACTGCAATGGCTTAACCACCCACACAATTCTAGAGTCTCATTAGGACACATCAGTTCCGTTAGGAAGGGATGTTTTCCCAGACCCAGGAAGGTGATCAGGCTCCCTCTTCCACTCTCAAGGAGTAGGCCTACAATTCCCACAATACTTGGGTGGCATATAAATCAAATTTAAAAAAAAATACTTGCCTGCAGGCGTCTTCTTTTTTTCTCTCTCTCTCTTTCTCAGCCGGCGTTTATCTATTAGCTTGTTTTGATCTCGTTCTTTTTTTTTTGGTTCTTGGGTCGGTTGGAGCCTTCGAATACCCAGGAGGGCCATCTGCTTCCTTTCAGAGAAAAACACTCAATGGCGCCTTGAAGGTTGGGCAGGATGGCCCCACCCTGGCACTGGCTGGTCTTTTCCATCCGCAGCGAAATAATCATTTCAAGTCCCTTCATGGTCACCAAAATGTTGCTGAAAAATAAAGGAGATGAATTTCGAGATCAGAAAAGGCTTTTATTTTGGCCAAAAGGTTCAGACATGCATTCTGTTTACATTCTGAACAACGTGTTGATTCAGACATACATCTTTATAGTCTTCTAAAGTAGCAAAAACAGGAAGTATCTGAGATCTGCCTCTTTAGCTAGCCCTCTCCCTTATTGCTTTAGGCAGGAAGCTGATTCATGCTTATCCATGTGGGGTAACTCTGCAACTGTCTCTTTGCCTGCGGTTTGACTTCTTGAACTTTGCAACGGTAGAATAGTGAGTTAACCCTGCAGTTTGACTTTTTGAACCCAGCATCTGTCTCTTAGTTAAAGGACCTTAGTTAAAGGACCTTTAGAGATCATTCAGGCTGACCCCGTATTATTTCACTCTTATATTCAATTTCACTTTACGTCCTACTTTAAGAGGACCCTTCTCCCAATCACAGCTGGATCCTGTTTCCTCTCTGCATTTCCTAACGGCAGAAAGACTAACAAGTCTGGAGAGCATGGGGGTTTTGCCAGAGCACAAGACCTTTTGTTAGAGAAGGAGGAAGAGTGTGTCTGCATGTGTGAGTGGCTTCACCCTTGGACAGCAGCTAGATCTCATTTCTCTGTTTGGCCTCTAGCTGCACCCCTGCCTGTTGCTAGCTCCTGCGAGCCATGACTGACAGAACAGGGAAAGCAAGGGGGGGGGGCATCAGAGTGTGGGACCTTCTGTATATAAGAGGGAAAACCGAGCGGGCTATAATTGAAGGGCGGGAAGGGGGTTAATGTATTCTTAATAGGCGCATCAGATTAGTTGTAACCCCGAAGGACCTATCCAATGGGACCAAAGGGGCGGGAATGGGGCATCATGTTAGGGTGTATAAAATGTCTTGCTTTTGAATTCAGGGGTGTGGCTTTTGGCTTAGAACTTCCTGTTGAAGTTTCCCGCCAAGACCCACTGCACTTTGCAAACTGCCTTTTTTTATTGTATTTTGGATAAATAAACTTCTTTTCTTACCGATCCAATTTTTTTGTGCAGAATCATTTCCAACATAGTCCAACCCCCTGCTCAAACAGGTGATTGTCCAGACTTTTCTTAAAAACTTCCAGTGATGAAGCACCTACAACTTCTGAAGGCAAGCTGTTCCACTGGTTAATTGTCCTCACTTTTAGGAAGTTTCTCCTTAATTCCAAGTTGTTTCTCTCTTTGATTAGTTTCCATCCATTGTTTCTTGTCCTGCCTTCTGGTGCTTTGAAAAATAAGTTGACCCCCTCTTCTTTGTGGCAGCACCTCAAATACTGGAATACCGCTATCATGTCAACCTTAGTCCTTTTCTCTAGACCAAGGGTGTCAAACTCAATTTCATTGAGGGCCACATTAGGGTTGTGTTTGACCTCAAAAGGCTGGTGTGTGTGTGTGTGTGGCCGGGGGTGGGCGTGGTCATGGTGGCCGTGGCCAGGGTGTGCGTTTCACACAGGCTCAAGATGCATTTTTTCCCTTCTCTTCTGTACAAAGTTAGCACCCACCACTCTCCTAGAAGAATGAAATATTTTGGGAAATATTAAAAAAGGCAGAATATTATATTTCCCTAAAAGATAAACATGCTCTTGGAAAGCAGCCCCCACTTTTCTTAATAGCCCCAGCAGGACTGGGCCATCCTATCTACAAGACAATAGCTCCAGGGTGATGGGATTAAAACATGACCCTCCAGGACATAATAGGATTAACCCATCTAGCAGCAGAGCTCACCACATGGCACAATCACCTGGGGACACTGCATCATCCACCAAGCTTCAACCAAACCTGGGAGCTCAGACAACCTCATTATGATCCCTGCATAGCCCCATGGGAGTCTAGACAGCAGCCAATAGAATACATGTTCTTGCACAGGAACAGGAAGCTCAAGTTCAAAGCCCAAGAGAAGGTATAAATAGTTCTCACCCACAACTCCATGTGGTCAGCTGCACCAGGACCATGTGCTTGGTGGTTCTGTTCACCATTAGACCCTCTTTCCAATCAGCCTTCAGCCTCCATTTTGTCTCCAGTGCCTTTCTCCCGGCTTGGAACTGAACCAGATGGATGTTTCTTCCAACACTTTTTTCTTTCCACAGTTCTTTACTATAACCATTATCCTATCTCTTCTACCAGATATTACTGGCAAACATTTATTACTTATTCTTCATACTCCACTAAACTTTTTATGTCTAAATTTATACCCTTTGTTTAATAGTAAATTGCTTTTCTAGGCAGAAAAGCTATTTATACTATTGTATTTTTATTATTCAACTAATAATAAAAATAAAATAGCATAAATAACATGATTGTCAGCACTCCAAGCTACATTCACTCCAGTGCTGACATAAAGAGAAAAAGAAAACGCTTGACTTTCACCTACTTATTTTCCCTGCAGATAATATCCCCTAGGAGATGGGATGGGAGGGGGGACATTCCTGTGAGCTGAAGTAGTAGAGATGGGGAGAGTGACTTGGAAGATGGCCAATGAGACGCTGAGAATTGGGGAACGGAAAGGGAAGGGTTTGGGGTCAGAGGATCAGTGTCGGCTATGATGGAGTCGGGGACAGGTCGTTGTACTCAATAAATGAAAGATTTCATCAAAGACTATTTGTTTGGAAATGCAATTTATTTGAGACGACATCGTAACCTGACAATGATAATACAAGATCTAACAGCAGAGGTAAATTTCCAGGATAGTAAATAGAAATCGCTGTCAATTATTGTTGATTGTAAATTAAATGGACCTACAATATGTAAAATCTGGCATTAAACTGTAGTATTAACATAGGACGTTGCTTGTTTTCTATCCAGATCAGGCACTTACTTGAGGCCACATAATTATAATCCAGTCCTCCAGCAGCACTCTGCCAGCCAAAAATGGGCCACATAGAGCCCCCACCCCCACCCCATGGCCCATTTTGGCCGACAGAGGCACCGCGGGGGCCAGTCCTTTGATATTTCAAGGCCGGCCCCACGGGCCAGATTTAAGCACCCCTGCTCTATACTAGCCATACCCAATTCCTGCAACCATTCATGTTTTTTTCTCCAGGCTCTTAATCATCTTAGTTGCCCTTCTTTGCACTTTTTCCAAAGTCTCAACTTCTTTTTTGTAATGTGACCAAAACTGGATGCAGTATTCCAGGTGTGGTCTTACTAAGAATTTATAAAGTGGTACTAATACTTCACGTGGTTTTGATTCTATGCCTCTGTTTATACAACCAAGAATTGTATTAGCTTTTTTGGCTGCTGCCACATACTGCTGGCTCATGTTTAAGTGATCATCCACTAGGACTCCAAGGTCCCTCTCACAGTTTTTGAGCCAGGTTTCGCCTAATCTGTAATTGTACCTTTGGTTTTTCCTGCCTAGGTGTAAAACTTGCTTTTCTCCACATTAAATTTCATTTTGTTCTATAGGGCCCATTGTTCAAGTCTGTCACGATCTTTTTGGATCCTGAGTTTGTCTTCTGGGGTGTTGCCTATTCCTGCCAGCTTAGTGTCATCTGCAGATTTGATGAATTCCCCTTCTATTCCCTCATCTAAGTCATTTATGAAGATGTTGAAGAGTACTGGGCCTAATACAGAACCTTGTCATACCCAGTGGTGGGTTGACCCCGGTTCGCACTGGTTCTATAGGACTGGTAGTAAAACTGGCGGGAGGCTCTGCCCATTGACCCTGATGTCATCAAAATGCTTCTGCGCTTGCACAGAAGAGCGCGCACATGCGCGAGTGGCCCCATTGCGAACCAGTAGTAAAGGTAAGTAGAACCCACCCCTGGTCATACCCCACTGGTTACTTCCTTCCATGTAGTTGTAGTACCGTTAAGGACTACTCATTGAGTACAGTTTGTCAGCCAGTTACAAATCCATCTGGTGGTGATGCTCTCTATCCCACATTTTTATAGTTTACCAACAAGTAGGTTGTGGTCTACTTTGTCGAATGCCTTACTGAAGTCTAAGTATACTAGGTCCACAGCATTTCACTGGTCTACTAATTTAGTCACTTTGTCAAAGAATGAAATCAGATTGGTAGGGCATGATCTGTTTTTAAAACACCCATACTGGCTTCTAGTTATAACTTTATTTGTTTCTAGATATTCGCAGATCTGGTTTTTTATCATCTTTTCCAGTATCTTCCCAGGTATTAATAATAATAATAATAATTTTATTTCTATACCTCCCTTCTCCCGAAGGACTCAGGGCGGTGTACAGCCTATTAAAAGGTATTGATGTTAGACTGATTGAGCTGTAGTTTCCTGGGTCTGTTCCCCCCCTTTTTTTTTTGAAGATGGGAACCACATCAGCTCTTTTCCAATCCTCTGGTAGTTCCCCGGTGCTTCAGGATTTTTGAAATATATGGTACAATGGTTCTGAGGTAACATCTGCCAGCTCCTTCAGAACTCTGGGATGTAATCTGTCAGGTCCTGGTGATTTATATTTGTCAAGATCAGACAGGTGTTCTCTTACTATTTTTTTTGCTTATTTTAACTTTTATTTCCAGACTGTTTTTTACAGTTATGTTTTTGGTAGGCTGGGCTATAGTTTCTTTTTGCATGAAGACTGATGCAAAGAATGAGTTAAGCAGCTCTGCTTTCCCTCTACTGCCTGTTACTTCCTTGACATCTTCTCTCTTTAGTGGAGCAACTGTTTCCTTGACTTTTTTCTTCTTATCAATAAGTTGAAAGAAACTTTTGTTATTATCTTTGACTTTTGTTGCAAGTCTTTGTTCATTCTGAACCTTTGCTTTCCTGACTTCCATCTTTGCAGATTCTGGCTATCTGCTGATATTCTGTCTTAGGTATGTGTCCCTCTTTCCATTTTTTGTACTTATCCTTTTTGTCTTTCAGTTTATCAGAGAGATCTTTGTGCTGGTTTCTTCTTGGATTTCTTGTTTTTCTTTTTTAATGGTATTGTGCTGGACTGGGCTTTTATTATCATATTTTTCAGAGTTTCCCATGCTTCTTGAGTTGTTTTTGTTACATGTAAATGCCTCACCTATGATAGCAGATGACCATGGCCTGGGGATGCAAGGGTTAACACACACACACCACAAACCAGCCCCCTTCACAGACCACACCTTACCTCAGACTCCGCCTCCCAGGTATATAAGGTTGTCCCACGCTGCTCCACGTGTTCTTCCTGATGATGCCTGTAATGAATAAGTACATGTGTTAATAAAAGTACTATGCTTGAACAATACCATGCCTCTGGCTGTTATTGGGTCCGATCCTTGGAAATAATAACAGTTTTCCCCTTTAGGACTTTCATCCATGGGATCTTTCCTAGGCTCTCTCAGAGTTTGTTAAAATCAGCTCTTTTAAAGTTTAAAACACTGGTTGGATTATATTCTATTGCTTGTGTTTGCTTTATATAGAATTCCAATATGGCGTGGTCACTCTTGCCCAAGGTTCCAGCAACTTCCACTCCCTCTATCACTTCTTCTCTATTAGTAAGAATTAGGTCCAGTATAGCTTTTCTTCTAGTTCCCTCCTCTACGTTTTGGATGATAAAGTTGTCAGCTAGGTTGGTTAGGAATCTGTTTGATCTCCCACTTGCTGCAGAGTTTGTCTCCCAGTTGATATCAGGGTAGTTAAAGTCTCCCATTGCTACTGTTGTATATTTCCTACATACATTTGTTAATTGTTTAGCAAAGAGTTAATCTATTTCTTCTGCTTGGTTGGGTGGCCTGTGGTATACGCCTATAACAATGTCATTCTTTTTTCCTCTTATATTGACCCATGTGCATTCTAGGAGGTTTTCATCCTTGGTTTTGTGTGTTTCTTTTTTTTTTGTTTCATGTTTTTTATTTTATTTTACATATACATATCAACGGGTGAACAGTGTGGCACCTGGGTGTCATACATTCTAATATAAATAAAACTAGTAAAATTAATCATAGTTATTACATTCAACCAACTTATATATTTCTAATAATAATACACATTTATATTAAATTGTAGTGTATCATTTAATTATTCTGTGTTTTAATATATTGCTCTAATACCACTCACCATATTATTTGATCATACATAATAATACTGCCATTCAATTTCTAAGCTTCCCTCTTGTTATTGCTTTAATTTTATTATGTAAAAATGTATACACTAATATTCCCCCTTTCTCTTATTTCTATCGCTATTCTAACTTTTAACCATGTCACCCTTTTATTAAAAAACGTTTTCTTTCTATCCAACATCTCTCACCCACTTTGGTGCATTGAATCCTGTTCATTTTTAAATTACCTCCCATATTTCACTCTTTCCATCTATTTGTATTAAGATACAATCATTCATTATTTCATTATTCAATGTTTCAATACACAATTTTTAAAAAATAATTTTTATTAAACAGTTTGTCTTTAAAAACACCACAAAAAAGGCTTCCGGTTGAGCCGCATTCGTTGCTGACAGTCCTTTGAAGACCGCCAGCCCTGCCGCCTGTAAAAGAGCCATTTCGGAGAACAGAAACAGCTCGGAAAACTCCCGATCTTTTAGGATTTGGTGAGGAGAGCAGGCGACTTCAGGTAGAGTCCCCTGTGAGACCCCCAGGTTTTTCTGGGGAGTTAACAGGGTGGGACTCCCTTTTAAGTTGCTGAAGCTCCAGACGACGGGGAAACTGCTTCGAGCAGAGCCAGACAGCGCGACCAACTTAATAACCAAACACAACTCGGGACTCTAAATTAAAACGCAAGTATTTTTAGCCCTGTGGATTAATTTAAAAAGTTAAAGAACTACAATTTGGAAGCCTGAGGAACTTTGAAAGGGGAAAAGGAAAAAAAAATGGCGATTGTTTTCAGCGGAAGGAACAGCTGAAAGCGAAAGTGGACTGGTTTGATTATTGTAACACGTTACAAAGTTACAGATTCGGCTTGAAGGGAGAAAATTAAAAAAAAATTAACTATAGAGATTTTTACTGAACTGATTTAATCTGGAGAAATTATTGGGAAGATTTGGATATTGTATTGGGAACAGAAATCGTATACGTGGCAAAATGTCATCTAAGCAAACAAAAGCAGAGGCTAAGCCAGCGGGGGGGGGGGCTCCCCCACTCATAAGCCAGAACAGTCACAAAGCCAGACAAAGGGGGATGGCTTCCAGGATCTAAAAGAATTTATTACCAAAGAAATTAAGGAGGTTGAAGGGCTTGTCCAAGAAAAGTTTGATTTAGTTAATAAGGACATCCAAACAGTGGTGAAAGGCCTGTCTGATGTAGTTCTGCAGATTGACAATAAGGTGGAAAAGCTTGCATTGGATGTGGATTCTAAGCTGAAGGATACAGATTCTAAAATTAGTGAAGTGGATGGGAGATCTCAAAGACTTGAAAATGAGATAACAATGATGCAATTTAGGCAAATGGAATTTGCCATAAGGCTTAGAGGTATGAAAGAGAACAGTAGAGAAGGTTTAAGGAAAGTTTGTGCTGATGCTTTGGCAGTTATTAAAGGCTGATGATCCTGATGAGATTCTATATAAAATTGACAAGGCTTACAGAGTTAACTCTCGGGTGGCAGTTTATAGACAATTGCCTAGAGATGTGGTGATATATTTTACAGACAGAAGAATAAGAAATGATATCTTGTAAAGGTCATTTACCTCTACTGTTCAAATCGATGGAGCTGAAATTGGAGTTTTTAAAGAATTGCCTCCTAAAATGTTAAAGGATAGAAAGGATTTTGGATTTTTGGTGACTGAACTGAAGAATAGACAAATACAGTTTCGATGGGATGCACCAGTTGGTATAATATTGAGAATGCAAGGAGTGAGATATTGCTTAAATACTATAGCAAAAGCAGAAGATTTTTATTACAATATTTTGAAAGTGGGCTCAACAACTCCACGAACATCTTCCCCAATAAATAAGGAGGCCGAAGTACAGAGACAGTTTGAGTTGGAGACGGAAGAAAAAATAAAACAGTCACAAAAGGAAGCAATGCAGGTTCAGAGAGCTACAGGTGGTATTGTGGCTGATCCTTTTGCACCATTTCCAGTTTCTCCTCTAGAGGATAAATAGAAAACTACAAGAGAAGTGTCGTTGGATCTTGAACTGATGGCATCTAAAGCAGATGGTCAACATATAACCAGAGCAGCATCGAAGCAAATGCAGGAAGCACTTCAACAGGAGAGATCCAAGCCATAACACGCAAAGAAGGGTAAGGATAAGGTGCAAGTTGAAGTTATGGGAGGAACAAAGCTGAAGATTACCTGTGTGGAAAGGGATCTTCAGCAAATGTTCTCAAAACTTTAGAGCAGCCCAAATGATAATTAAATTTTTGTCTTGGAATGTGAATGGATTGAATTCTCCACAAAAAAGGAAGAAAGTATTTCATTATCTGAAACAATTTAATAATGATGTTATTTGCTTGCAAGAAACTCACATTAGAATACAAGATCAGAAATATTTGACAAACTCAAAATTAGGAATGCAATTTATTGCTTCAAATGTGGAAAAGAAGAATGGAGTGGTGATATATATATATAAAAAATTCTCAGCTAAAATTATAGAAGCAGATGAAGGTGGGAGATATATTGCAATTGAACTCTTTACAGATAATGGTCCAACCCTGGTGGTTGGAATTTATGCTCCTAACCAGCAACAAGAAAGTTTTTACAAAATACTTCATTCTAAAATTTTAGATTGGAATTTCACATCTATTTTAATTATGAGAGACTGGAATGGAGTTATTCAACCTAAAAAGGACAAAAAGAGTCCAGCTAAAACAGGTGTTAAACTACGCAGGCTTTTTTTGACATGAAAGAGGATTTGGAAATGAAAGATATATGGAGAATGCATAACCCAGATGATTTGGACTTTACTTTTTATTCGGATAGGCATAAATCCTTTTCCAGGATAGATTTTATTTTGCTAACGGTGGATTTACTTCCTAAAGTGAGGAAAACGAAGATATTTCCTAGGACATTAACAGACCATAGTCCGGTATGGATAGAAATTGAGATGGGAAAGAAAGAAAGAAAATCTTGGAGATTAAATGAAAATCTATTTAGATATGAAAAAAATGTAAATGAACTTAAGAACCATGTAAAGGAATTTTTCAGATGGAATTTAAATAAAGGTATCCCTATTGAAATAGTTTGGGATGCAGGCAAAGCATACATGAGAGGGGTACTGATACAAATGAATTTTATGCATAAACAAAATAGACAGAAAAAGAGAATAGAATTGGAAAGAGAGATAAAGAAGAAGAAACAACTTTTGATGAAAAATCCAACAGATGGAAAATTACAAGGAATCATTAAACTTTTGAAAGACCAATTTCAAATGCTTATAGCAGAACAAACAGCAACTAACTTACAATTTGCAAAACATAATACTTTTGCTAATGCTAATAAGCCGGGCAGATGGCTGGCTTATACATTGAGGAAGCAATTAACTATACGAACGATTGACACCATTGAGCATGCTGGGAAGGAAGTTTTTCAGCAAGGACTAATCAAAAAAGTTTTTTTGGATTATTATACTAAGTTATATGCTAAGGATAATATACAGAATGAACTTATAGATAAGTATCTTGATGGAAAAAGGGTCACTAAGATTTCATCTCTTCATAAGGAAAGAATGGATCAACTAATAACAGCTGAGGAGATTAGTTTTGCTATAAAACAACTGAAATCAGCAAAAGCTCCAGGGACGGATGGCCTAACTGCAGTTTATTACAAAACTTTACAAGCTGAAATGATTGACCACCTTAAAGATTTATTTTGTAGCATACAGCAAAGTGGTAAAATACCTTCTTCATGGAAAGCAGCTTTTGTATCATTGATACCGAAAGAAGACTCAGGTCCTAAAAAACCAGAAAATTTTAGACCAATATCTCTTTTAAATACGGATTATAAAATTTTTGCAAAAGTATTAGCCAACAGGTTAATGCCAGCTATTCAAGAGGTGATTCATCATGATCAAGCAGGATTTATTGAAGGCAGATATATGAAAGAGAATGTCAGGCAAATCATAGATTTGTTGGACTATCTAGAAAAGAATAAACAGATCCCTGCAGTGCTAGCTTTTTTGGATGCGGAGAAAGCCTTTGATCGAGTGAATTGGAATTTTATAATAAAGACTTTGGAAAAAATGGACTTTGGGGTTCGTTTTATACAGGCAATTGCAGCGATATACCAAGAGCAATTTGCACAACTTATCATTAATGGAAGTTTAACTGCGAATTTTAACATACAAAAAGGCACAAGACAAGGGTGTCCATTATCCCCATTGTTATTCATTTTAACTTTAGAAGTCTTGTTGAATACAATACGGGACTCGAACTCTTTAAATGGAATAGTCATAAGGCAAGAAGATTATAGGACTAGGGCATTTGCAGATGATCTGGTGGTTACCCTAACACAGCCGATGAAATCAATAATCCAGTTGAAACTTATTATAGAAGAATATGGTATGGTATCAGGATTTAGACTGAATCAGAGAAAAACTAAGATGATAACAAAGAATTTGACAATGACTCAAAACAAGGAACTAGAAAAGATGGCAGGTTTTGAAATAGTGTCGAAGGTCAAATATCTAGGAATACAAGTTGCAGATTTAAATATAAAATTGTTTCAAAATAACTATGAACCGTTGTGGCAAAAGATACAAAAAGAAATGCAAACTTGGAAAAAACTGCAACTGTCTTTACTTGAGAGAATAGCAGCAGTAAAGATGAATGTTTTACCCAGATTTATTTTTTTGTTCCAAATGATACCGGTGCTTAAAACTGATAAACAATTGTTAGAATGGCAAAAAGGAGTGAACAAGTTTGTTTGGAATGGGAAAAAACCGAGAGTTAAACTGAAAATTATGCAAGATACTCATGAGAGGGGTGGCCTTAAACTCCCAAACCTTCAATTATACTATGAAGCAGCTGCATTGAACAGACTAGTGATTGGTTTGGGAAAACAAAGAATGGAATATTAAATATAGAAAGCCATGATCTGGAATTGGGCTGGCACGCATATTTATTTTATGACTATAAAGTGGACAAAGTATTCAACAGTCACATATTTAGAAATGCCTGGATGAGAATATGGAAAAAGCACCAATTCAAATGGGATTATAAAATACCGCTTTGGCTGGATCTTGCTGATACCATGTGGAATACAAATATTAAGTCACTCGGGGGGTTTTTATATAAAGATGTACTCTTCACTGAAGGGGGCAGTTGGCAGCTGAAGACATTACAAACACTGTTGGACGAAGGGATTACTTTAACTTGGTTACAGTATAATCAATTACAAATGAGATGGAAAGAAGATCAAAAAACTGGTATAATGTTGTATGAAGCAGAATTGGTTAGACAGATAAAAGAGAAAGGACCGATGCATATTAAGAGAGTTTACAATGTTTTGCTAGAAAGGGATTCAGAAAAAGAGCTGGTTAAGGATTGTATGATTAAATGGGCACAAAATTTTACAGAACCAGTTATGATGGATATTTGGGAAAAAATATGGGTTCAGAATGTTAAATTTACACAATCGCAGAATTTGAGGGAGAATTCCTATAAAATGTTTTATAGGTGGCATTTAGATCCTAAGAAATTGTCATGTATGTATCCTAATGTTCAACCAAAATGTTGGAGGTGTGATTGTTTAGATGCTACATATTATCATATATGGTGGACTTGTAAGAAAGTGAAGGCTTTTTGGATAAAAATTTGGTGGGTTATGCAAAACGTTTTGAAGAAAAAGCTACAATTTTCTCCACAATTGTTTCTATTGGGTATAGTTAAGGATTTTACAAGGGGGGAAACAAAATTGATATTGTATATGGTGACAGCAGCTAGATTGTTGGTGGCCCAACACTGGAAGAAAGATGTCCTGCCTACCATTGATCAATGGACCCAGAAGATGGCCGGATTTGCAGAGATGGCGAAGATTTCCGCTTTTTTAAAAGATCATACGCAAGAGAACTATGTGCAAGAATGGGAAAAATGGATTGATTATATACAAAACAAATATCAAACTAGAAAATATTATATAGCTTTCAGCTGAGGGAGATTAGATAAATATGATTATGCTGACTAGAGCGAAGGGGATAGAATATGAAGGGGTTGAATAATATATATTGTGTTTGCAATTACAATAGTTTCATTTAGTGGAAGTCCGAAGGGGGGGAAGGGGCGGTTGGGGAGGGATGGGGAGGGAAGGGGGAAATGTATTTTAAAGTTTATATGTTTTAAATGTATAATTTGTGGGGGGAGGGGGGGGAAAAGGGGGGAAAAATTTGTATTTGAAAAACTTTTTCAATAAAAAATAAAAAAAATAAAAACACCACAAAAAACAATCACACATATATAAAAACAAAATGTGTCCAGACATAACGTATTGAACATTACATAACAATGGTAATTTTACAGCATTTCGTATCGATTTACGTATGTTGCTTTTGTAGTTCTCTATTCTATAATTTCTATGTACTACTCAGTAGGATAATCGCATTACTCCAGCATATATATATATACACATTATAACATTCATTGTTCTTATCTACACATTTATATTTGTTTATATTTGCATCTCTTTATTTAATGTTGTTCAGTTACTTTAAGTTTCATCAATATTAAGTTAAACATTTCTTGTTCTGATTTCTATTTTTGAGCCAACTGTACATTTTATTCCATATTTCATAATATTCCGAACCCTCTCTCTCTTTCAACTCCATAGTCATTATATCCATCTCTGCTGCCTTCAATTTGCACTGTCACTGTCCTTCTCTTCACGTTCTTTACTTTCCTCCACTTCAATCACCACTGTCCCCGAAAGGTAGCCTTTTCTTTCTTCCTGCTGGGTTTCACTACAGGTTTTTGTCTCTTGAAACACTGTTTCCAAGATATCAAGCGTTCAATCCACACTCACAAACACTTTCCCTCCTTGCCAATCCACAACAATTCCGTCTTCTTCCTTCTCCGCTCCCACCGCTAAGGCACCGCCACCTCCACCTCGGAGACTCACTTCTATTCAATAGTTTTTGTAAATCCCATCCACCAGAGAGATAGTTCGGTGTCCCACATTTTTTTTTCCCTATCCGCCAATACTTCCGCTGCTTCTCACTTTCTGCTTCCTTTCATATCTTTGTCGGGCCGCCATGTCTCTGGACCTCACCTTGACATCTGGTCTCTTCTGCGCTGGTTTTCAGGGCTCTCACCCTTCGTAACAGGGGATTGCTCCTCTCCCCGTCACCTCTGGATGTTCCCCTCACTATAGCTGTCCCCTCCAAGGACCTGCTTTGCCGTTACTGGTTTCCAAAATGCAGAAAATCAGACAGGGAGAACGGAGTCTAGTTCCCCTGCACCGCACCAGCGTGGCGCCACCCTGGAAGTCCTCTCAATGCACAATTCTAATACCAATCCCAATATTATTTAGACATACAAAATTATTCTAATCATATTCTTTACAATCATGAAATCTATATAATTATGATAGTAATACACATGTTTATATTAAAGTATGTTCTTTCATTATTTAATTGCTCAATGTTTCAATATATTACTCCAATGCCAATCACAATATTATTAAAACGTACTTAATACCATCATTCAATCTCTAGTTTTCCCATTTTATTGTTACTTTTATTCCATTATATAAAGGTATGTATATACAAATGTTTCCCCCTTCTCTTATTTCTACCTAACTTTTAATCATGCCACCATTCTAAAAAAGAAGAGAAAGAAAGAGAAAAAGAAAAGCAAAACATAAAAAAGAGAGAGAGAGAAACCCTTTCTTTCTTTCTATGCATCGTCTCTTGCCCATTTCAGTACTTTAGTTGCTTTGCTTTTTTTGACTTGCCTCCCATATTCCTCTCTTGGATCTTTATCTCTGTCTGCATCTACTTCTTGGCTATTCAATCTAAGTGTTTCTCCCATCTCTACCCTCTTCCACTGCCTAGCTTCCAAAGTATCTGCCCAAACCCCTGTCTCCCATTCAAAAGTATCTTCCTGTATCTCCAATTCTCTTTTCAACTCTCTTAAAATATTTCCCCCCTGGTTTAATTCATCAATCACTGTTATTTTTATTATTATCTCCCCCTTGTCTTCTTTTGTTCTCTGGTTCTTTGGTTCTATCTTTTCCTCCATTCCTTCTGTTAGCTTCTCCCTTTTCCTAGCATCTAGATCTTTATTCATCATTCCTCATATAGTATTTTCCATTTTTTCCATAGTCCTTTCTCCATTTTTTTCCAAATCCTTTCTCCATGATGTCCTTTGTGCTTTGGCAAATCAATGACATCTCCTTCAAAGTTCCACTCATTTCTTCCTTATGAGGCATCTAATTTTGTTTTTAAAAAATCCCACTTTTGTCCAGTAGTCCAAGAACCATTTATTCAGACCTAAAATTGCCCTTCAAGAAGTACACTAATCACAGTTCTTTGTATCCCATAGGTAATCAATCAGTTCCATTTAAATAGTCCCAGAAGTTATCAAAAGCCTCTTTACGTCCCCTTTAGAAGGTTCAATCTTCTAGCAAAACATTCAGGGATCACTTTAATTAAATAACTTCCTTGTTCTCATATTTGAGTCTCCAGTAGTCGTGGGGTAGTTAGATATATTGTGTTGGTTGTGCTGTATTGGGTTGAGTGGTCAGGGACTTTTTGATAAAGTTGAGTGGGTATCCATTTTGTTGGAATGTGTTGTATAGATGCTCCATTTCCTTTTTCTGCTGTTCTGGGTTGCTGCAGTGTGTTATAAAGAAATAAAAAACATATATTCTCCTCTTTGAATAAAACAATCAATTTAACCCAGTGGTTCTCAACCTGTGGGTTGGGACCCCTTTGGGGGTCGAACGATCCTTTCACAGGGGTCGCCTAAGACCATCCAAAAACACATATTTTCAATGGTTTTAGGAATAATTTTATGATTGGGGGTCACCACAACATGTATTAAAGGGTCGCGGCATTAGGAAGGTTGAGACCCACTGATTTAACCGTTTCTGCTTTATCTTCTGTCACTGCGTTCTGTGTATTTGCCAGCTGAACTTCCATCCTGAGAATTACGGTAGCTGCTGGAGAACATTATCAGCAGAGATAAGACTGTCTTGTGATGTCTGAGCTACTGCGCATGTCCACATTCTTTCTTTTCTTACTTTCTCTTTTGTCCGTCTCTGTGATACAGCTGCCAAGATGTAGTCAGCTAGGTTTTTTACTTTTATAATAAAATGTTTCTTAGAATACATTTGGGTTTTCTTTCTTTAAGAGTATGCACCATGGAAAACAAGATTCAGTCACCTCTAATTAATTACAGTTTCCCCATAGGGGGAACGGGGCTGATTCATGCTCCGACATCTTCCTTGCTGTGGAAATATGTATTTCTATTTGCACTTAAACCCTAAAAAGTAATGATATCACAATACTCATGTGGGACTTCAATGCAAAAGTGGGAGAAGGGAGAACTACTCCTGTAGTTGGAAACTTTGGCTTAGGAACCAGAAATGGTAGAGGTGACAGGTTTGTAGACTTCTGCAAAGAACATAGGCAATGTGTGATGAATACTTTCTTCAAGCTGCCAAAAAGATGCCTTTACACTTGGAGAACACCGGCAGATGCACAAAATAATATGGTAAGGAACCAAATTGACTATTTTACAATAAACAAACGATTTAGAAACTCAGTAAAATCAGTAAAGACATACCCAGGTACAGATGTACCATCCGATCATAATCTTGTTGTTGTTGTTAGTTGCAAAGTCATGTCTGACCCATCGCGACCCCATGGACAACGTTCCTCCAGGGATTCCTGTCCTCTACCATCCTCTGGAGTCCATTTAAACTCACGCCTACTGCTTCAGTGACTCCATCCAGCCACCTCATTCTCTGTCGTCCCCTTCTTCTTTTGCCCTCAATCTTTCCCAACATTAGGCTCTTCTCCAGTGAGTCCTTCCTTCTCATTAGGTGGCCAAAGTATTTGAGTTTCATCTTCAGGACTTGGCCTTCTAAAGAGCAGTCAGGGTTGATCTCCTCTAGGACTGACCGATTTGTTCGCCTTGCAGTCCAAGGGACTCGCAGGAGTCTTCTCCAGCACCATAATTCAAAGGCCTCAATTCTTTGGCGCTCAGCCTTTCTTATGGTCCAACTTTCACAGCCATACATTGCAACTGGGAAAACCATAGCCTTGACTATACGCACTTTTGTTGGCAGGGTGATGTCTCTGCTTTTTAGTATGCTGCCTAGATTTGCCATAGCTTTCCTCCCCAGGATCAAGTGTCTTTTAATTTCTTGGCTGCAGTCCCCATCTGTGGTGATCTTGGAGCCCAGGAAAATAAAATCTGTCACTACCTCCATTTCTTCCCCATCTATTTGCCAGGAATTGATAGGGCCAGATGCCATGACCTTAGTTTTCATAATATTGAGTTTCAAGCCAACTTTTGCACTCTCCTTCACCAGCATCAAGAGGCTCTTTAGTTCCTCTTCGCTTTCTGCCATTAGAGTGGTATCATCTGGATATCTGAGGTTGCTGATATTTCTCCTGGCAATCTTAATTCCAACTTTTGATTCATCTAGCCTCACCTTTCTCATGATGTGCTCTTCATATAAGTTAAATAGGCAGGGTGACAGTATACAACCTTGCTGGACTCCTTTCTCAATTTTGAACCAATTGGTGGTTCTGTGTCCAGTTCTCACTGTTGCTTCTTGACCCGCATATAGGTTTCTCAAGAGACAAATAAGATGGTCTGGTACTCCCATCTCTTTAAGAACTTGCCACAATTTGTTGTGATCCACACAATCAAAGGCTTTAGCATAGGCAATGAAGCAGAAGTAGATGTTTTTCTGGAACTCCCTAGCTTTCTCCATGATCCAACTTATGTTGGCAATTTGATCTCTAGTTCCTCTGCCTCTTCGAAATCCTGCCTGTACTTCTGGTAGTTCTCGATCGACATACTGCTGGAGCCTAGCTTGTAGGATTTTAAGCATAACCTCACTAGCATGTGAAATGAGTGCAATGGTGCAATAGTTTGAACATTCTTTGGCATTGCCTTTCTTTGGAATTGGAATGTAAACTGACCTTTTCCAATCCTGTGGCCACTGTTGAGTTTTCCAAATTTGCTGGCAAATCGAGTGTAGCACTTTTACTGCATCGTCTTTTAAAATTTTGAATAGCTCATCTGGAATACTATCACCTCTACTAGCTTTGTTGTTGCTCAGATTTCCTAAGGCCCATTTGACTTCACATTCTAGGATGTCTGGCTCGAGGTCAGTGACCACCCCATCGTGGTTATCAGGGACATTAAGCTCGTTCTTATATAGTTCTTTTGTGTAATTTTGCCACCTCTTCTTAATCTCTTCTGCCTCTGTTAGGTCCCTGCCATTTTGGTCCTTTATCATGCCCATCTTTGCATGAAACATTCCCTTCATATCTCCAATTTTCTTGAAGGGATCTCTGGTCCTCCCTATTCTATTGTTTTCTTCTATTTCTTTGCACTGTTCATTTAAGAAGGCATTCTTATCTCTTCTAGCTATTCTCTGGAATTCTGCATTCAATTGGGTGTATCTTTCTCTTTCTCACTTGCCTTTCGCTTCCCTTCTTTTCTCAGCTATTTGCAAAGCTTCCCCAGACAGCCATTTTGCTTTCTTGCCTTTCTTTTTCTTTGGAATGGTTTTAGTTGCTACCTCTTGTACAATGTTGTGAACCTCCGTCCATAGTTCTTCAGGCACTCTGTCTATCAGATCTAATTCCTTAAATCTATTTGCCACCTCTACTGTATATTCATCAGGGATATGATTTAGTTCATACCTGAGTGGCCTATTGCTTTTCCCTACTTTCTTCAAATTTATTTATTTATTTATTTATTTATTTATTTATTTATTTATATTTATATTTATTTATTTATTTATTTATTTGTTTGTTTGTTTGTTTGTTTGTTTGGCTTATATGCCGCCCTATCTCACAATGGACTCAGGGCGGCTCACAATAATAAAAGCAAAGCCACAATATAAAATAAAGTCTAAAAATTTAAAAGATTTAAGATTAACCCTTAAAACCCCATTATCAGTCCAGGTCAAGGGATTTAAACAGCCAAGTTTTTAATTCACGGCGGAAGGTGCGAAGGTCAGGCGCTAATCGGAGTTCCAAGGGAAGTTGATTCCAGAGGGTGGGGGCACCCACCGAGAAGGCTCTACCCCTGGAGGTCGCCAGCCGCCACTGTCTAGCTGACGGCACCCTGAGTAGGCCCTCTCTATGGGCGCGAACCGGGCGATGGGATATCGTTGCTGGCTGTAAGTGGACCGCCAAATATCCTGGTCCTAAGCCATGTAGGGCTTTGTAGGTCATCACCAGCACCTTGAATCTCACCCGGAGGACAACCGGCAACCAATGCAAACCGCGCGGCTGCATTTTGTACCAGCTGAAGCCTAATGTAGGAAGTTAGCACCCACCCCTCTCCTAGAACAATGAAATATTTTAGGAAATATTAAAAAAGGCAGAATGTTATATTTCCCTGGATGAGAAATGGAGAAACATCTTTTAAAGACAAAGCAGCTTTCTGCCTCCCCCCACCTTTGTCAATGGGCCATTAAGGCTTCAGCCAAGCTCACTCATTCCCCCCACCTTTGTCAATGGACCATCATCTGCAATACAATAGGACCCATCTAGGAAATTCAAAGCACAGAGAGGGCATAAAACCAAGCCACAGTCAGCATCTCGGCCCTTTTCTGTTCAGGAACTCAAACAATGTGATCCTGTCCACCATTAAACCATCTTTCCAAGCAGTCTCCATGTTTCCAGTGTCTTTTTCCCCACTTGGAACTGAACCCAGATGGATATTTCTTCCAAAATTTGGCACCCCAGATGGGACTCCAAGCTAACCTAACCAATGGACCTGGCCCAGGTAAGCCTCCCTTGCTAGCAGCAGACCCATTGAGTCCGTGGGTAGGTTTTTGTGGATCTTGGCCATTTGGAACTAGGTTTTAAAGGGGTTTTGAGTATTGAGCTCAAAGGATGCTTGGGAAGAAGCTGAGTACCTCTAAATTTTAATTTTAAAGCATGGAAAAGCATGGGAAATGTGTGTATGCCTGCATGTGTGTGAGGGCCCTTCTCCCAATCACAGCTGGATCTTGCTTCCTCTGTGCATTTCCTAACCGCAGAAAGACCAACAGTCTGGAGAGCATGGGGGATTTGCCAGAGCACAGGACCTTCTGTTAGGGAAGGAGAAAGTGTGTGTGTGTGGGATTCCACCCGGACAACAGTCTGATTCCACCTCTTTGAGCGACCTCTAGCTACACCTCTTCCTATTGCTAGCTCCACCAAGCCATGACCGGTAGGATAGAGAAAGGAAGTGGGGGTTGCCGAATGTGGGACTTTGTGTTTAAAGGGAACGGAAGCCGAGCGAACATTGAGCGAAAGTGAAAAAGGCAATAAAAGGAAATAAGGAAGTCTCTGGTATATTTCAAGAGAGCAACCCTGGTATATGTGTATAGAGTAGGGAGGTGTTAGTACCAGCTGGTGGGGCAGCAGGTCCTCCCGGATCACTTTTTGATCTGAAAACCTAGATGAATTCCCTAACTAGGAAGGTGGCCCGTACTTCGTGAGGGAATTGAAGTTCTTCCCAGAACCCTTTTTTTCCCTGAAAACTGGAGGAGGGTCGCCCGGCTAAAGCCAAACTGAACCTTACATTTCAAGGATCATGGGAAGCAGTAGCTTGTGGGTGGCAGAAAACCTTCTGGAAGAGTTGATTGAGGCCTGGGATGCCAGGCAGATGCCGGTCTTAACTGGCATGAGCAAAAAGAAAGCCAGGAAATTGTGTAAAAAATGGGCTCTGCTAAGAGATAACACCGGGAAACAAATTTGGCTAAATAAAGGTACTTAAAAGAAAAGGGAAATGTATAAATAGGAATGTTGGGGATTTTGTTTGTTTTGTTTTGTTTGTTTGTCTCTTTCTCTGTCTTCTATGCAACCACGTGGTATGTTTGTTAAGATTTGTGCCTTCCCTAATTTAACTGAGATTTATGGGGGGAATGATCAGTACATGTGTAAATCTCAGAGTTCTGTTTTCCTCTCTTTGTCCTCCTTGTTTTTTATGTGTGTATGTCTAAGTTTTTGTGTGCCCTTGAGGTAGTTGTAACTGTAAACTGTATCTGATCCCTAGAGCCAAGAATTTTAAATTGTTAGAGAAAAAAAAAGGTTGAAACAATGAAAAATGGGGGGGGGGGAGAGAGAGAGAAAAAAAGAAAGAGCCTTTGCCCTGTGTTTGTCTGGCCAACAAGAACAGAGTAAAGAGAACTTTTCATTTTATTTCTATTTTTTTTCTCCTTCCCTCTCTGTATCTTAAAGTAACAACTCAAGTTTATGAGGAAATGTTTTTCCCCCCACAAAATCAAAGGTTTATTGGAGATAAAATGAAGAAAAATAAAAGGCGGTTGCAAGTGCGGCCTCTTAGACCCTTCCCAAATGGATTGAGTTCAAAGAGCGCAAGAAGCAGTTTTCAAGCTACACATTTTATACTCCTACACAATGCACACCACGCCTAAGAAGCCCTCCCAACTCCCCTTTATTCTCCTAAATCCTTCTCCAAGTGAAAAGGGTCATCTTGACAATTCCTGTCTAACAGCTATGTTATCCTGTTTACTTTTACTTTTCTTTTTTTTTGAAAAAAGTTTTTTTTTATTTTTTAAAACATAAACATAAAACACATATTTTCCAAAACGAAGCCTTGATCCGGCCACAAATTAATACAAATCATTAACAAATCTTATTTTTCAATTAACACAACTCAATATTTTACTCAGTTATTTCCCAAAATTTCTATCAATTTAACTATGCCATTATCCCAAAAACCCGTTACTTAAATCTTAAATCCTAACCAAATATCATTCCATTTTTCTCTTTCTTTTTGCTTAGATGGATATATTTTAACAATATAAATCATTACAGTTATCATAAGCATTTAAAAATATTTTAACTATTGCTCCCAGTATAATCATCTTCATTACTTTACTATTAATCCTAACACAATCATTTCATTTTTACTATTCCCAACATAAACATAATTTCCAACTTAATCATTTTATTTTTACTATTGAACCCAACATTATCATCTTAGTTTCTGTTATTAAACCCAGCTTATTCATTTCATTTTTACTGTTAATCTGAACATACTCCTCCTTGTTTTGGCTGTCCTACCCAGCATAATAATTTTTATTTTTTGGCTGTTAATCCCAGCATAGTCAATTTATTTTTACTGTTAAACCCAGCATCATTATCTTTGTCTTTGTTGTTAAACCCATCATAATCGTTTCATTTTTACTGTTACTCCCAGTAAAATCCTCTTTGTTTTGCTGTCCTACTCAGCATAATCATTTTTGTTTTTTGGCTGTTAAACACAGCATAGTCATTTTTATCTTTTGGCAGTTAAACACAGCATAATCATAGTTAATTTTACTATTAGTCCCAGCATGATCCTATTTTGATTGTTTCCATCCATCTACACATTGTTTATTTCAGTTAATCCAATTTGTCATTATCCCCCCTTTTTTTAACAGTTTAACATTTATTTATTTATTTATTTATTTATTTTCAAATTTATATACCGCCCTTCTCCCTAGGGCAGTAATGGCTAACCTTTTTGCCATAGCGTGCCAAAAGTGGGGGGAGCACGATGGGGTCACACGCCCACGTGCCCACATCCATAATTCTATGCGCCCTGCCCCCCCGTGCTCCCCTCGCTTTTGGCACATGATGGTACGGTGGGCCCAGAAGGCCTGTTTTTTGCTCTCCCCAGGCTCCAGAGCCTTTCTAGGAGCGTGGGGAGGGCAAAAATGGCCTTCCCCACCCCCCTAGAGGCCCTCCAGAGGCCAGAAACAGTGTGTTTCCTGACTTCTGGTGGGCCCAGAAGGCCCGAAAATCAGCTGGCTGGCGCAGGCATGCATGCTGGAGCTGAGCTCGCGTGCCCACCGATATGGCTCCGCGTGCCACCTGTGGCACCCGTGCCATAGGTTCACCATCACGGCCCTAGGGACTCAGGGCAGTGTACAGCCGAATAAAAATATACAATACAAACATTAAAAACAGTTAAAAGAAATATCTCAGTTTGGCCCCAAATTTAAAAAGACAAACCAGTTAAAATTGTTTAAAAGGGTTTGTTCAGCCAGCCCGGCTTGCTTGAAGAAAAAAAGTTTTAAGGGCACGGTGGAAGGCACGGAGGTCTTGGATTCTCCTTATCTCTGGGGGCAGATGATTCCAGAGAGTAGGAGCCCCCACAGAGAAGGCCCACCCCCTGGGGGTTGCCAGCCTACATTGTTTGGCTGATGGCACCCCGAGGAGGCCCTCTCTGTGGGAACGCATGGGAGGTTGTCGGTGGCAGAAGGCGGTTTCGAAGGTAACTAGGTCCTATGTCATGGAGCGCTTTAAAGGTGGTGACCAACACCTTGAAGCGCACCTGGAAGACCACCGGGAGCCAGTGCAGCTCGCGCAGGAGCGGTATTATGTGGGAGCGCCATGCAGCTCCCATAATTACCCGCGCAGCCGCATTCTGGACCAGTTGGAGCCTCCGGGTGCTCCTCAAGGGGAGCCCCATGTAGAGATCGTTGCAGTAGTCCAGGCGAGAGGTGACGAGGGCATGAGTGACTGTGCACACGGAATCCCGATCAAGAAAGCGGCGCAACTGGCGAATCAGGCAAACCTGACAAAAGGTCCCCCTGGCTACAGCCGTCAGATGTTCCTCCAAGGACAGCTGCGTATCCAGGAGGACACCCAGATTGCACGCCCTCTCCGCGGGGGCCAAAGACTCGCCCCCGATAGTCAGCGATGAAGTCAGCTGACTATATCGGGATGCCGGGAACCACAGCCACTCAGTCTTGGAAGGGTTGAGCTTGAGCTTGTTCCTCCCCATCCAGATCCGCACAGCCTCCAGGCACTGAGACATCACTTCAAGGGCATCGTTGGGGTGGCCTGGGGTGGAGATATACAGCTGGGTGTCATCAGCGTACTGGTGGTATCTCACCCCAAAGCCACGGATGATCTCACCCAGCGGCTTCACATAAATGTTGAACAAAAGGGGCGAGAGGACCGACCCCTGTGGCACTCCACAAATGAGAGGCCTCGAGGTCGACCTCTGCCCCCCTGCCAACACGAACTGCGACCAGTCGGAGAGAAAGGAGAACCACTGTAACACGGTGCCCCCCCATCCCTAACTCTTCCAACCGGTGCAGCATGATACCATGGTCGATGGTATCAAAAGCCGCTGAGAGATCTAATAGGACCAGAACAGAGGAGCAACCCCTGTCCCGAGCCCTCCAGAGATCATCAACCAACGTGACCAATGCCATTTCCATGCTATACCCAGGCCTGAAACCCGACTGGAACGGATCTAAATAAGACGTTTCCTCCAGGAATTGTGGAAACTGTTGTGCGACCACACTCTCAACAACCTTCACCACAAAGCGAAGGTTGGAGACAGGACGGTAGTTAGCCAGTACTGCCGGGTCCAGGGAGGGCTTCTTGAGGAGAGGCCTCACCACCGCCTCTTTCAAGGTAGCGGGGAAGTGACCCTCACTCAACAAAGCGTTGATAATTCCCTGGAGCCAGCCTCGTGTAACCTCCCGGGAAGCCAGTACTAACCAGGAGGGACACGGGTCCAGTAAACATGTGGCCTCATTAAGTCTCCCCAAAATCCTGTCCACGTCATCCGGAGTCACAGAGTCAAACTCTTCCCAGGTAACATTCTCAAGACTATTCCTCATCACCCTGCCCGGATCTACCCAGTCAGAGTCCAAATCCCCCCAGATCTGAGCGATTTTGTCATACAGATATCATCTGAAATCCTCAGCCTTGCCCTCCAGGGGTCCTCCCGCACTCCCGGTTGAAGCAGGGAGCGGGTCACCCTGAACAGGGCCGCCGGACGATTCTCTGATGATGCAATAAGAGCGGAAAAGTAATTAGACTTTGCCGCTTTTATCGCCACTAGGTAGGTCTTAATATGCGACCTTACCAGTGTTCGATCAGATTCGGCAAGACTGG
Organism: Ptyas mucosa; assembly: GCA_012654045.1. Taxonomy (NCBI): domain Eukaryota; kingdom Metazoa; phylum Chordata; class Lepidosauria; order Squamata; family Colubridae; genus Ptyas; species Ptyas mucosa. The sequence goes on from WNWU01012747.1 coordinate 35,106, forward strand.
CCCTCCAACCGCTCTCCAGGCGTCTTTTCCGGCGCTTCATCTTCCTCAGCTCCTCAGTAAACCAAGGCGCCACGAGGGATTGGCACCGGGTCAGAGGCCGCAAAGGCATGACTCGATCCAAGGCCCCACTAGCGGCCCGATCCCAGGCTGCCACCAGGTCCTCGACCGAGTCATGTGCTAGAACCTCAGGAAATGGCCCAAGCTCCATCTGGAATCTATCAGAATCCATCAGGCGCCTGGGGCGGACCCATCTTGTAGGCTCCGCCTCCCTGTGGCGGGGTGTAGCGGTTCGAAGGTCTAGGCGAAGGAGTGAGTGGTCTGACCATGACAAGGGTTCCATGTCTATATCCCCTATAACAAGACCACTCAACCACTGGCCAGAGACAAAAATCAAGTCCAGAGTGTGACCCCCCCTGTGGGTGGGGCCATGAACTAACTGGGTCAGGTCCATGGCTGTCATGGAAGCCATGAACTCCTGAGCCATCTCAGAAGTTTCACCAACGGATGGCAGATTGAAATCACCCATGACCATAAGCCTGGGTGTATCAACTGCCACCGTGGCTATCCCGTCAAGTAGCTCTGGCAGGGCTGTTGCCACGTGACAGGGAGCCAGGTACGTGAGCAACAGGCCCATCTGAGCCCCATGACCCCATTTCACAAAGAGGGATTCACATCCGGCAATCTGTGGTACAGTGGTTTCCCTCAGACCAAGACCTTGTTTAATAATAACCGCCACCCCCCCGCCCCTCCCTTGGGCCCTCGGCTGATGGAATGCTCTGAAGCCCAGTGGACACATCTCGACCAGGGGGACCCCTCCCTCCGGGCCCAACCAGGTCTCAGTAATACCTGCCAGGTCCACTCCCCCCTCTTGTATGAGATCGTGGATGAGGGGGGCCTTATTTACCACGGACCTGGCATTGCATAGCATCAGCCGGAGGCCCAGGTCCTGAGTATCTAAGCCACCTAGTATCTGATAGGAGTCTTGGGGACCGGGGCACGCAATTGCTCTCAAATAGCAGGTGCGCGCCCCCGGCACATGATGTGGTCCCCTGCTCCCACCATATCTGCCCCTCCCATTCACCGTGCTGATGGAAAATTCCTCCTCCGGATGGCCCTCCGGCCCTTCCCCAATCCCTCGTCTTGCACCCTCCAAACCGTCCCCCTGTGCCAGGCTCTGCTCCAACCTTAGTGGGTTCTCCCCCCCAAACCCCTTGGTCTTCCTCCCGGGTCCCCTTAAAAATTTCGTTAAAAATTTGAATATAAAAGCCCTCAACCCCCTCTTCGCTGCATGCCATCTCTCGGGGTTCCAAAACCCGTCATCAAGATAGGCCCTCGATAACATGGAGGGCCAGGCCTGCGAGAGGGGGGAGTCTCGCAGCGTGAAGAGTTCAGCGGATGAATACATCCTAAGGTCCCAAAGTCTGTCTGGGGAAGATGGAAAGAGGCCAGGATTCCATAGTGGTGGTTAAAAGAAAGAGTCCAGGAGAGAGAGTCCACCATTTCAGCACGGGTCAAACCGGACTCCACTGTCCTCTCACAACAGTGGAGAGGGGTCTCAGGCAGCTGTCCCAAGAAAGCAATGACCCGGTCATCCTCTCACGGTGGCCAGTGTCAGCAGTTCTTATACAGTGGCAGCTGCAACAGAAATGACTCCCTCGGTGCCCATGCCCAGGCTTCCACCTCTCCTCACAGCAAGGTATTATAGATGTCAATGTCAATAGGGCCAATGGTATAGCCGGAACCGGGGGACAGCTGTGGGCAAATGAGGGGCTATTAAGTCCAGGTGCAAGAGGATCTGGTCGGGGAGATAGTAATCCAGGCCGCGCCCATAACCGGGCCGCAGCAGAGAAGAAAAGGGGGGGTGGAGACGAGCCAAGGGGGGGGGGGGGGGGCACTCCACACCATCTTCCAGCTCTTCCCAGCTCCCCCAGTCTCCACCAGATCTTCTCCCTCCTTAATTCCCTGATCTTCAAAATCCACCAACCGGGCAACTTTAGACATGGTTCTTGCTTAAAACATATCTTTGTAAATTTTCATCAATATTTCAATTTTATATATCTGTGATATATTCTTCTCATATTCTTATTCATCCATATTTATCTATAAAAACCTCCTTTTTATTGTTACTATCCACCTATACATTGTTTCATTTTTAAACACATTGTTTTAGTCTTCCAGCCATGTATTCCTTATTTCTTCATTTTCTCACCTGCTAGCATATATTTCCTTCCATTTTCAAAGTCTTCAAATTTTGTCCTCCATATGTCATATTAAATCTTTTTCTTATTTTTACTCCAGATATAATGCATCAAGTTCCTTTCTCTTGAGCCTGCGCTAGATCCTTCTTTTATTCCTGCGCCAGTTTTTAAAATTGTTATAGTTCCAATTATGGGAGTTCCATTGTAATTTCCTTTTTTTTTCATCAAAATCAAACTGCCTGCAGACAAGAAGAAAAACCTCCTCCACAAAATCCCAGGGCTGTTATCTGTAAAGTTTAGAATTTTCCATAACAGAAATGAATTGCAATGTTCCTTTTTAAGCTAGAAGGTGTCCCTCTACAATCCACATTTTCCATTAGTCATGCAAGTATCTATTTTGTTTCAATTATATAACAGTCCAATTTAATTACTCTTCATTCCTTTGATTTTAAGAATATCAAATCTTCGTTTTTAAGATCCAGTTCAAGTTTTAAAATAACCAGTCTTTTCACCATGTCTCAATATTTAATCCCATTAGTTCTGTTCAAGAGTTAGTTGTTTATCGGGTCTTTGTCTTTTTAAAGTTACCTTTTAAGCTTTCTATAGCCCCTTTGTTATTCAGCTGCTGTTTTAAGGCTAGGGGTCTTATAGTTAAAAATATTGCTCTAGGCGTTGTTACAAGCCTGGGTTAGTTGTCACTCACCCGGCTTCAAAGAGCTCTGTTTCACTCCACTTTCCTCCTGCACATCTCTTAGTCCGGTTGTCCCAGCTTTGTGGCAGCCGCCATGGCTGCCGCCCCCCACCGCCGACGCACTTGCCTGTTCCTCTTGGTCATCCGAGGTACCCCTCTTTTTTCCCATCCCTGCAGGACGGTTCTGGTCCGAAGACCCATCAGCAGCAGTTCGGCAGCCGGGGTTTTCGTGGCGGTCATTAGAGCCCGCTATTTCCCTGACTGTCTCGCCGCGACACCAAACTGGAAATCCCAAGTTTATGAGGAAATGTTTTAAGTTCATTTACAAAAAAAAAAATCAGTCTTGCACTCACTCTATGTGTTTAAATGGTTTTACCTGTTCATCTCTTTCCTGAAGCATGTGAATCCAGTTTCTTTCTCATCTGTTGTGTCTCCATTTTGTTGAAACTGCATTATCTGTTTAGTAACTGCAATACTGATGTGTTGTTGTTTCTTTTCAAACTCTGCCTGCAAGATATCTACCCCCCCATCTCTAATCCTGTTACAATGCCTTTCCTGGGAAGATTACCCACAAAAGGGGAGAGGGGACCCTGTTCTCATGTCTTTCAGCCCTGCACAAATGGCTCTGCAACCTGTGTAAGCAGAGCACATGGATCCAGAAGCTGCCTCCAGAGGAGACCTTCCATCTGTTTGAGCCAGGAATTGGGTTTGAATCCAGCCTCCACTGAAAGTCATCACAGCAACCAGAGTGGAGCAGACCTTCCCAAGCCTGACTGACCAGCCTTACCACCAAGCATGCCACCCAGCAGATATGAAAGAAAGGACCCTGAGATGGACAAGTAGACTAAAAGACTCTTTTCAATCCCCAGAAGACAGCTGGAAAGACTATGGGGGGGGGGGAGGGTGGAAATTCATTGTAAGGTTTTCTTTCTTGTCTCATTTATGTTGTAATCAGATTAATGTACTTGTGTAAGAATTGTATTTGGCACAGCAAGTTCTGAACACCTTACATGTCTGTCTGGTGGGAAGGAAATATGTCCAAAATGTTTGTATTGCCTGTATTGTAAAAGTAGCTGTATACACATGCACACACAGAGAGACACACCATTCAGAATTAGACTGAAACTATTCCCTTCACTTACCTCCACACAAAGCTTCTTCTAGGTTGATTTTTTCTCTGTGGCACTAAAAGCCCAAGTAGTCATATCTCCCTGCTAATTCCATGGGGGAGGGGGCAATCCCCCTCAGGCAATTTCCTCACTTGAAGAGATAGCAGAAAAAAGTGATATCCAAAACCCAAACCCTGACCGTGACTCACAAATGATGCTGCCCAGTTGCCCAGTAAAGAAAGATATGTTGCACTGGTGGTCTCATGAGTAGACGTCCCAGGGCTCATTGTGTGTAATTAAAAAAAAAAAACTAAAAAGCCTGGATTGCACACTGGCTAACCTCAATTTGGACGCACAAATCCTGGATGCAGTAAAGTAAGAGCTAGGGCAGGTTCAAGTAACCATCCCTTGGAAATGGGCAGCCTGTAATTTAAAGGAAAACCTGTGAAAAATTTTGGGACGTGTGCTTGCTTGAAACCTGACTGGAAGCTCACAGAAAGTGATATCTGACATCTGAAATTAATTGGCATGGAAAATTGGATACTGTAAAATTATTTCCAGAACTTTTCTCCTGGCTGCTAGACCTTCATGGTTGAAAGCTTTTGGGAGTCTTCTTTTACCTCTATCAATGCCTTCCCCTTTTCTTCAGAAAATTAAAAGCACCCATCAAGTCTCCCTAGTCTGATCAATTTTAATCTTTTGCCAAGAACATGTGTGTCCCACTCACATAAAAAAAAAAAAAGAGGGATTGTAGGAAGTTAGCACCCACCCCTCTCCTAGAAGAATGAAATATGTTAGGAAATATTAAAAAGGCAGAATATTATATTTCCCTGGATGAGAAATGGAGAAACATCTTTTAAAGACAAAGCAGCTTTCTGCCTCCCCCCCTTTGTCAATGGGCCATTAAGGCCTCAGCCAAGCTCACTCATTCCCCCCACCTTTGTCAATGGACCATCAACTACAATACAATAGGACCCATCTAGCAACAGAAACCCCCTCAGCTTTGGAAGCCATATTAGGCCGGAAGATTCCATGCTGCCACCTTCTCATGTGTGGGAAAGTAGGAGGGGGTATTTAGTAGAGGGGTTGTCTGTAGACATAATAGAATTCTTCCTGTCAGTCAAGGTCAGGGCGATCCTGCATCCGGAGTAGGAGTGGTCGGTGTGATGTCTCAAGACGGGATGGTGGTTAATTGGAGCATGTGATCGACTGAAGAGTGAGGGGATGGTTTGGGGGGTTTTGATTTACTGAGGGAAAACCCGAACCGCTCAGATTCGGGTTTTCCCAGATGTGCCAGTTTACCTATTCTAGTAAATGGAACTTTGAAAAATGATTGCTTCAGAGTTTTACTTGGAGTTGGGGTTTTTCTGGAATGCTGACATTAACCCGAATCCCTCTTAAAGCATAATTGCACCCCGAAAGGGGGCTGTCGGGGGGCTGAGCCCCAGCATCTACCTAAACCTCGGGTGGTGCGAAGAGTCAGTGAAAATGGAGGAGAAAAGAGAGATCGCAGAGGGGGCCGTGGGGATGGATACTCAAGGATTTACCAACACCCTGCTTTCTCCTTCTGAAGAAATGGTGCGAACCATTGAGGCTGCAGAGGAGGCCCAAAGGCTAGGCGCTTGGCCCAAGGAGTCGGATTCCTGGAAACGTTCCCAGTCTGACCCAATTCCAGAAAGGGGACCAGAGGAGAGACCACCTGGATATAGTGCTGCTCCCAGCCCAATGAAGTCGCCCCATGAGCCAGAGTGGAGAAGAGGGACGGCTATGGAATCCGGAGACTCCCGAGGCTGGAACCTGTTGCCCCCAATGCAAAGCCAATCGTTAACTGGGCTCCCTGAGCATTTTGAACGGATGGAAGTGGGAAGTTACGCACCCCCCCTCCCAACCTCCTCAAGTGAGATGGAGCTGGATTCGACCGGAAGCGTTGCGGCGAGACAGTCAGTGAATTTGCGGGCTCCAATGAGCTCTGCAAAAACCCGGACTGATGAACCGTCGCCAAGGGGTCTTCGGACCAGAACCGTCCTGTAGGGACGGGGGTGAAGGAGAGGCACCTCGGAAGACCAAGAGGAACAGACAAGTTCCTTGATGGTCAGAGGTAGCTCTCTATGACTTGGCGGTGGGGGCGGCAGCCATTGCGGCTGTCACGAAACTGGGGCAACTGGACTAAGCATGGAGCAGGAGCGGTGAATCGAACTGAGTTTTTGGAGCCGGGTGAGTGTTAGCCAACTCATAATAAGGAATTTTTTTAAAAAAAAACCCTAAAGACTCCTAGCGAGAAAACGGTGGCTAATTAGCATGGAAAAGAGGACATTGGAGCGTATCTTTAAAGAGACAAAAAAAAAAACCCGAATAGAAAATTGACCTTTGAACAAAACAATCTGGAAAATAACGTGGAAAATCTTAAAAATGAAAGAAATTACCCTAAGACTGATTAAAGGATTGGAAAGGAATAATTAGATCCTTTTTCTCTCCTCTTTCTTGTGAACTTTAAGAAAAACAAAAAGAGAATGGATAATAAGCCTTGTAACAGAAGTGCTGTATAAACAAAAGGAAAAAGGAAAAAAGAAATGAAAAGAGCTGTTTAAATTTGGACTGGACTACAAAATTGACTTGGTATTCTTAAAGCTAAAAAGAAAAAGAGAAACTGGTTAAGATTGTTAATATAGTGAAACAAAATGGATACTTGTTAGATAACCGGAAATTGTGGATTGCAGAGAGACACCATCAGGAGCAAAAAGGAACACTTGTAACCTGGTTTGTGTTTTGGAAAATCGTGAACTTTACAGATAACAGCCGTGAGAACTTTTGTGGAGGACTCCTTTGTTTGCAAGCGGCTTGACTTTGGGGGGGGGGGAGGAATACTACTGAACTTTTAAAATTGGAACAATGTCAACTTATAAAGAATAAAATGGCACAGGAAATTAGAGAAATGATTAAAGTGATGTATTTGTCATGGAAAATGGAAATAAGAGAAATAACTACAATGATACATGGGGAATTAAAATCTGAGGACATAAAAAACGAGAAAGAACATATGCAAGCTGACAAGGAAACAAAGAGGGAGAAGCGAGACACAGAGGCTGAAGATAAAGAAAATGAGACCAAATGTGAAAATGTATTTGAATATGTGAATACTAATAATAAAAAAGAGGTTTTTAAAGATTACATTGGGATTAACAATGAAAGAAATAGGGAGGATGGAAAGAGACAAACATGGAAAGAAGAGTGGAACAGAAAGGATATAAAGAATTTAAATGATTACACTGGGATTTACAGTGAAAAAATAAAAAAGAGAGAAAGAGGGTGGAAAACAATAGGAAATATAGGGCAGAAGAGAAGAATCCAGAACTTTGATATACAGAATGACAATATTGGGTTAAACAGCGGGCTAAACAGTGGTGAAATTAAAAAAAAGAGAAAAGAGAGAGGGAACAATGGGAAACATAGGGCAAAATAGGAGAGATCAGGATTTTAAAGTGCAGGAAAGAAGGGGAAAGAAAAAGGTAAAAATAAAATTGAAAAGGGAGAAAAGGAGAAAGAAATGAAAGAGGAATTTGAGGTATACATTTAGAACTGAAATGTGAATTGTAGCAAGAAATAATGGTAAAGTATATGATGGTGAAAATGAATTGTACAATAATTGGAATATTATCATTTATACTTTTGAAATCTAGATAATGATGAGTTTTGGTTTTTTTCTTTTTTGAGAAATATGAATAAGTTTAAAATGTAATAATAGAAATACTGTTAATGGTTTATGGTGGTGTGTATAAAAATGATTAAGTGAGGATTTGAAACAATACGTAGGGGAAGCAAGTAGAGGATAACAGGCAGAATATTTTTAAATTTAATTAAAGAAATTGTAATAGATGAAATATTTTTAATGGTATATTGTGATGAAAGTAGAAATGATTAAGATGTGGTTCGGAGGAACATATGGGGAAATTATTTGATGTATGAAAATGGAACTAATTGAAATAGCCATGTTTATATTATTTTTTTCTTTTTTTTTAAGTGTTTGAATATATAAATTGAAAAGATACTTATATAAGTAACTGATTATATTAAAATGTTGGAGTGTATTACTTAAGAAAATGTAAGTTATAAAACAAGTGGGCTCACTATTCTTATAAGAATTGAACAATTGTAACATCATAAAATTAATTATTCTGATGATGAATATAAAAACAGATGACAATAAGAAGGGGTTTAATATAGAATAGAAGGGAAAATTGGAATCTGGTTAAAATTAGAGATGAAAATGAAGGGTGAAATTGGTAAAAAATAGATGAAAACGAACACTATGGCAAAAAGGAGGTATAGAAATGGTAATTTTAGTTGTAAAGATTAAAAATAGTTTAAATTTGTTAACCGGCCAAATACTCTGATCAGCAAAAATACATTGTATGTTTGTTTGTGTGTATGTGTAAAAAATAAAGAAAAACCTTTTACAAAAAAAAAAGTGAGATGGAGCTTAGTGCAACCTACGTTCACCTTCCCCGATCCAGGACCTGGTGGAGGAATTAGCGGGGTGCAGGCACCTCTCTACCTGGCCAGGGGCGAAATGGATCAGTGAAGTGGATCAGCACAGCATGGCCATCCTGCAGCCGGGAGACATCAGACACAGCCAGCATTGGGAATGCGAAACCCCCTTTTGGGGCCCCTCGCCAGCCTGCCTTTGTGCTACCTTCTGCTGAATGTATACCCCCAGGCTGGGGATTTTATCCCGGCCAGGGGTGGGTCTAGTGCCAGTGGTATCCAGCGTTGTCTGCTCCAAGTTTCCAGGGATCCCCATGGCCCCAATATGGCCCAACAATCCTGGCACCACGGGGGGGGGGGGGCTAATCCAGCAGCCGGCTGGAGTCCCCCCCTCTGCAGCCCAGCAAGCAGCTCAGCAACCAGCCCCCCTCCCCCAGCAGCTGGCTGGAGTCCAGCAACCAGCAGCTGCTCCACCACAGGTTCCAGCTCAGCCGCCCGTTGCCGGGCCCCATCAACCTGCAAGGCCAATGCCACCCTGCTTCAGAGCAACCTTTGATGGTACGCCTGCCAAACTGGCTTACTTCCTCAGCAGGGACTGGGCTCATGTAGATCAGTATGGAGACCAATACAAGTCAGACCAGGACTTGGTATCGGCGATTTCTGATGGGATGAATGAGAGGGAGGCTTCTGAATGGATAGCCCAGCTGCACAATCAGGGCGCTGCGGAACTAAATGATGCCGATGGGTTTGTTGCACTGCTCCGGACCAGATTTGAAGACCCAGATCGAATAAATGAAAATGAAGCCATACTAAAGGTGATGAAGCAAGGTAATCGACCCATAAAAGACTTTGTATGGGACTTTAGACAGGTCGCAGGGAACCTAGGCCATTGACCAAGAAGTCAGAACAGCCTGTGGGGTCCGGGGGGTGCCTGAGAGACTGCACGACTGGTATACCATGTCCATAGCTCTAGACAGAGAAATCCACCCCCACCGCAAAACCCCAGCAGAGAAGCCTCGTCAGAGAGCTTTAGCTAGACAGCCCCTTTCAAAGACTGCTGAAGTCACCCACCCATCCCCAAACTGGCAGGGGCGATTAAATGCTATTGGTGTGGACAACCGGGACATCGAGCTTCTGAGTGCCTGGCCCCTGCCCCAGTTCCACAGCAATGTCCTGCCACAGCTGCATGAGGCAGAAGGGCTCCAAGAAAGGCCCCAGACACCAGTCGATTTGCCAGACAAGCCGTAGATGTTCCCCTCCCCACTGAAGAGAGCGAGGAACCTCCGGCCAAAGAAGCCCCTCCCGGCGAGGCTAGCAGAGATGAAGACCCGATGGTGAGTTCACCCATCCCCCCCTTTTCAATTAAAGTGAAACTGGTGGTGCCAGAGACAGGGAAGAAAGGAGAACTGCCAGCAATAATAGATACCGGCTGCACCAGATGTTTAATTGGACTTCCAATTGTTGAACAATTGGGGATCAAAACAACAGCCTTAAAGCGCCCAACTAAATTTCACCAGGTGGATGGGATTGGAGGGGTCCCCGCCATCCATAATACAGAACGGGTGTCAGCCTTGGAAGCCATATTAGGCTGGAAGCTTCAATGCTGCCACCTCCTCATATGTGGGAAAGTAGGAGGGGGGATTTAGGAGAGGGGAATTAGTAGACATAATAGCATTCTTTGTCAGAGGAAAAACTTCTGAGCATTTTGCTGCAACTAATTGATTGTGGTTAGTTTGAATGGACCAATCAGAGCACAGCTTCCTGGCTCTGAGTTTCCTGTGCTTTCCAATGCCTAGTTGGTTAGTATATAAGTAGCAGCAGGATTGCAGCTATCTCAGAGACGCTGGGAGACTCTGACAGAGCTGACAGAGTCACAGAGAGCTCAGAGAGATACTCACAGCAGAGCAGAGAGAGATTCCTCAACGAGCAGAGCTTCCCTCAACGCCAGAGAATGGAACTCTGAATCAGCTGGGAACTGAGACAGCTGAGAACAGCCAGAGCTGAAGTCACGGCAAAGAGCTGAGTCATTGCCTTGCTCCTGAGAAGACTTGCAGGAGACTTACAAACAACACAGAGAACCTCCCACCTTTGGGAAGAAGTTTAGAGCTAATGGACTTTGCTGAGAGGAGAATCTTTTAGGCTGTTGATGCCTTCTTGTAGGTTTGTTTTTATGTGTTTTTCTACTATTAAATTATTTACCTTTTTAAGACTCCTCTTGCGTGCTTTACTGCGTTTGTGTGCATATCGGGCCACGGTCCATTTGAACCCAGAACCTCCTTCACATTCTTCTTATCGGTCAAGGTCAGGGTGATCCAGCATCTGGAGGAGGAGGGTCGAGGGCTGGGCCAAGGCGGAACCGACGGTGATTGGAGCATGTGACCGAAAGGGGAGAAAGGGGTTGGTTTTGGGAGCTTTGTATTAGTGAAGGAAAGCCCGGGTTTTTCAGATTCGGGATTTCCCAGATGTGCCAGTTTACCTATTTCTAGTAAAGAGAACTTTGGAAAATGCCTGCTTCTGCGTCTTTACTGGGAGTCGGGGGTTTTCTGGAACGCTGACACTGAGGACACCAGGCTGCATCAGGATATTAGTAAATTGATGGCAGCAGCCGAATATTCGGCAGACCCTTAATACAGCCAAGTTTGCCTCAAGGGCATTGGTGTCTAATGTCACCTCCAGGCGCCTTTTATGGTTCACGCCATTGGCAAGCCGACATGAAATCTAAATGGAGGCTGGCGTCTGCTCCCTTCAAGGGAGGCAATCTTTTGGGGGAAGTGCTAGACCCTATCTTAGTGGAAGGTAAAGATAAGAGGAAAGCTCTTCCTCACTTTTACAGGAGAGCAGAAAGAAGGACTACCCCTTTCTATCGCAGGCAGTCCTTTCAGGGCCCTGAGGCCGGGTTTAACGCACCAGCCTATCAGAGACCATACCCCCAGAGTATGGATCGATCGCAGGATAGATCATCCTTTTGAGACAGGGCCAGGCAACCGCAGTCCAGGCGACCCTATCAGGGTGCCAGCAACCGACCTTACCGTCGGAGAAAGTGACTTTCAATCTGACATCCCCATTGGTGGCCATTTAACAAAGTTTGCCAGCCAATGGCAGGAGACCACTACCGATGCTTGGGCATTACAAACAGTGAGGCTCGGGCTCACCCTGGAGTTCTGCTCCAAACCCCCAAGAAGGTTCATCCAATGCCCGGTTCCCAGGGAGGCCACCAAGAGGTCTCTGATGGAGGCCGACATCCGGCACCTGTTGGACATACAGGCCATCGAGCTGGTGCCAGTGGGGCAATGGGGTCTCGGCTTTTATTCAATCCTCTTTCTGGTCCCAAAGAGATCGGGGGGACACAGAGCCATCTTAGATTTAAAGAAGCTCAATGTACGCATAAAGTACAAACACTTCAAAATGCAATCCCTGCATTCAATCCTGGGTTGCATCAGACAGGAAGATCTCTTAACATCGATAGATCTCAAGGAGGCTTACCTCCATGTGGCCATCAGACCGTCCCACAGAAGGTTCCTCAGGTTCTCCTATTCAGGACTCCACCTTCAATACAAGGCTCTCCCCTTCAGCCTTTCTTCAGCCCCCAGAACCTTTACCAAGCTGTTGGATGTGGTAGCAGCTCACCTCGTTCCTTGGGCGTGGTTGCATACCCGGGCCCTACAATGGCTACTGCTGCCAAGTCAAAGATCAGGACTCAGCAATTCCAACACATGAATCCGTGTTCCTCGCAGGGTGCTCCAGTCCTTGGACTGGTGAACGTCAGCAGCCATGGAGAAGGGCTGTCTATTCAAGGAGCCCAACCTTATGGTTGTGACTTCGGACGCCAGTCTGTTCGGCTGGGGTGCTCACCTGCAATCCTGAGTGACCCAGGGTCGGTGGTCCCCAGAAGAACTTCCAAACGACATCAATTGGTTGGAACTGAGAGCGGCGCATCTGGCACTACACCATTTTCAGGAGACATTGTCAGGTCACCACATGTTATTGTTGACAGACAATGTAACAGCCAAAGCGCATGTGAACCAACAGGGAGGCACACGCTCCAAGGCCCTGATGCGTGAAGCAGGGGACTTAGGCCTGTGGGTGGAGAGGCACCTGCTTTCCCTACGAGCAGGGCACATCTCCAGAGTATCCAACACACAGCGGACTGTTTGAGCAGGACAACCATCGACCAGTCCGAATGGCACCTGCACCCAGATCTGTTTCTCCAACTATCAGAGAAATTCGGCCACCCAATTGTGGACTTAATAGCCAGCCCAATGAACTCTCAACTACCGAGGTTCTTTTTGAGGTTCCAGACACAAGGGGCCGAGGGCACCAATGCCCTCTGTTGCTCATGGCCTCACGGCCTGTTATACGCCTTCCCTCCGACCCCTCTCATTCCGAGGGTCATCAGAAAGGTCTTAGAAGAGGGGGCGGAGGTTCTTCTAGTGGCACCCCATTGGCCCAGGTGTCCATGGTTCACGGATCAGGTGAATCTATCTGTCTCTCGCCCATGAAGGATACCCCCAGACAGGATCTCCCTCAGCCAGGGGAGCCGTGCACCACCCAGAGCCTCAGTGGTTCCAGTTGGCTGTCTGGCACTTGAACGGGAAATCCTGAAGAGGAGCCATTTCTCTGGGAGAGTAATATCTACTATTCAGGCTTCTTAACACCCATCAGCAAACAGGATATACAAAGACACCTGGACATCCTTTTCTCGCTGGTGCGCCAAGACAAAGTTAGTTCCCACATTGGCATCAGTTCCCAATACTTTAGACTTCCTTCAGGAGGGGTTTGATAAAGGCTTGTCCACAAACACCTTACGCCAGCAGGTGGCCGCCTTAGCCACAATCCTGAACTATGATGGAACGAATCCCCACTCCCAACACCCAAGGGTTCATAGTTTTCTGAAAGGGGTGTCCAATCTAAAACCCCCAATTGTCCATAGATATTCAACTTGGGACCTATCATTGGTTTTACAGGCACTCACGTCTCCTCCGTTCGAGCCATTAGGGTCTGCCAGCCTCAGACTACTGACCTTTAAGGTTGCCTTTCTTATAGTGATCACATCTCCTCGGCAAATTTCTGAGCTGGCGGATTTGTGCATCTTTCACCAAAACAGAGTCATTCTACGATTAGACCCAACTTTCGTGCCCAAAATTAACACTTGGTTTCACAGAGCCCAAGAAGTCATCCTACCGGATTTTTGTCCAAAGCCCAGACATCCTCGAGAACGATGATGGCATACCTTGGATGTACGCAGAGCTCTTCACAAGTACATCAGCAGAACAGCCTCCTTCGGGAGGACAGAATCATTGTTTGTTTCATTTCAACCCAATTCCATGGGAAAGAAGATGACCCCATCCACCATTGGGTGCTGGCTGAAGGCGTGCATTGTGCTGGCCTATGAACATCAGGCCAGGCCCACTCCAAGCCGCATCACGGCCCATTCGACCAGAAGCGCAGCCACCACAGCCGCTTGGGCTACGCAAGCCTCCATTCAGGAGATTTTCAGGGCAGCAACTTGGGCTTCTCCTTGACCATTTATCAGGAATTACAAATTGGACATGTTTGCCTCGCCTAAGGCAGCGTTCCGGAGAAGAGTGTTGCAGAGAGTCCTTCCTGTAGAGGGGACCCTGGACCAATCTGCTTCCCGCTGTATGGATATTTAGCTTGGGTATATCCCATTGCTTGGACTCTCCCGCAGCGCACATAGAACGAACGTTCAGGTAAGTCCAACGTTCCTTCTCTAAAAAGAACATGGCAGCATGGCTTAGGTTTGCAAAGGCATCTGAACAAATCACAAGACTTCTGGAAAACTGTCCTTTGGACAGGCGAGACCAATGTGGAGATGTTTGGCCATAATGCATAGTGCCATGTTTGGTGAAAACCAAAGACAGCATATCAGCACAAGCATCTCATACCAACCATCACACACGGTGGTGGAGGGGTGATAATTTGGGCTTGTTTTGCAGCCATAGGCTGCAAAATGTTAAATTTAATTGGGATTTTTAAATTTTAAATTTAATTGGGATTTTTGTATTGTGTTTTTTATCTGGCTGTGCACCGCCCCGAGTCCTTCGGGAGAGGGGCGGTATAGAAATAAAATTATTCTCTTCTCTTCTCTTCTCTTCTCTTCTCTAGGACTTGGGCACTTTGCAGCCATTGAACTCTTCTGTATACCAAGTATTCTAGAGTCAAATGTGAGGCCATCTGTCTGACAGCTAAAACTTGGTCGACATTGGGTCATGCAACAGGACAGTAAACCCAAGCACACTAGCAAATCTACAAGAGAATGGCTGAAAAAGAAAAGAATCAAGGTGTTGCAATGACCCAGTCAAAGTCCTGACCTCATTGAAATGCTGTGACAGGACCTCAAGAGGGCTGTGCTTAAACAAATGCCCACAAACCTCAATGAACTGAAGCAATGTTGGAAAGAAGAGTGGGCCAAAATTCCTCCACAACGATGTGAGAGACTGATAAAGTCATACAGAAAACGATTACTTCAAGTTATTGCCACTAAAGGTGGTTCTACAAGCTATTGAATTGTAAGGTGTACTTAGTTTTTCACATATGGCTTCTCCAGTTTGGCTTTCTTTTTGTAAATAAATGATATGTTGTAATATGTCATGTGTTGTTCATCTGAGGTTGTATTTACTTACTTTTAAGAGCTGCTAAGGACTAGATGATTTTTACTGTGTCTTGATACGTAAAACCATAGAACTCACAGAGGGTGTACTTTCTTTTTCACATGACTGTATATTAGCTGCTAAATTTCACACTTTGGTTTTCAAACGGTTTTGGCATCTCTGGATGGTGTCCATCTCTGAATTGTCTGCTGTCATTCCAGCTTGTGGATCTGATGCCATGCTGTGGTGTTGGTTGTAGTCTCTGAAAATTTTGGGAGTCAATCAAATTAATGTCAGGCACAAGTAACCAAGAACAGGACTTGAGTTCAACGTGCTAAAAGTTTATTACATGCTATCTATACACAAGGATCTAATCTACTAATGGTCAAGGCAAATTGGTGCTAGATAAGAGTCAACAGAATTCATGGGGGAGCTGGATTTAGTTCTCTTGTGGCTCCGTAAGGATTCCAAACTGATGATGTGTTTGACCCTGCCTTCGGGCTTCACCTGGTCATCTACTACAAAGCAGTTGTTGTGGAAAGAGTTATTTTAGCTCCTGAAATGCCACTTCCTGTGTACTTGTCCAAGTAAATTTCACTCCTTTCTTTAGCAGCTGAGTTAGGGAGTGAACATTATGTGCAAAACTTGCAATAAAGTTTCTGTAAACTTTTGCAAAACCTAAGAAGCTCTGAACATCATTTGTGTTGCAGGGGGCTGCCATGAAAGCACTGTGTGCACTTTTTGCGGGTCCATTTGGACTTGGTATCTGGAAATGCAATAACCCCCTAAAAATCCAATTGCTTCAAGTCAAATGTACACTTTTCTAATTAAGCAAAGAGGTGATTTTCCCTCAGTCTACACAAGACCTCCCACACATGGTGGTCATGCAGTGTTTCATCTTCAGAGTAGATTAGTATGTAAATCACAAATTTGTCTATTATATCAGAAAAAACTCTGGTTCATAAATCTAGAGAACACTGCCCTGATTAACTGGTCTAAATTAACTAGTACGAATGACATTACTGACACCAGGTATGGCATTCAAATTTGCCGTACCTGGAGTCGAATGCAGTTAAGAATTTGTGGCCCTGTTTGACTCTGATGAGGTTATATGCATTTTGAAGGTCCAACTTGGTAAATATGAGTACACTTTGCAATCTATCCAATACGTCCAATAAAAGTGGCAATGGGTAATAGTCCCTCACCTGAGCTTGGTTGTTCTTTTGCAGACGTTTCATTACTCAAACTAGGTAACATCATCAGTGCTAGTGGTGACACTGGTAGGTAGGGCATACTGTTGCAGGCATTCATGCAGGAAGAAAAGTTGTTCCTTGGTGGAAGTGTGCCTGCAGGCAAATTTTTCCCATTTGTGTGCTTTCTGAAACGTTTGACACCCATATGTGGTACCAATAAAGGAGAATATAGCTCAGTGTTGTGGCCCGTCAGTGGCCTGTGCAGCTAGTAGCTTATTCCGACAGCAAGGAGGCTGGTGTGGTGCTGCGCCAGCAGCCTGTGCAGCTGGCACTCGAGTCGGACAATGAGGAAGCTGGAGAAGATGTGGTGCCAGAGGCGGGGATTCAGCCAGGGCCTTCAGAACCTCCAGAAGCTCCCTTAAGTGAAGAGGACGAAGAGGAGGAGCCTCTTCTCGATGCACAGGCGTGCAGAGCTGCCAAAAGGCAGGGGTGGCTCCTCAGGAGGAGGTCTCCTCGAGAGTAAGGCTTGGGACTAATTGGCCACTCCCTTAGCCTATTTAAGGAGGAATGCCGACTGAAGCAATTTGCAGGGAACAACTTTATTCACATACCTTCGTGTCTTGTCTTGCTTATCTTATCAGCTTCCTGCAAATTGCTTCTGGGCATTCTGCCAACCACAGTAAGCTTTCAGTTATTATTCTTTTAATTCTTGGTGGCTGTTAATGCAGTTAATTAACAGCCGTTGCTGTAAAAGACTGGTTTATTTAGTAAAATAAGGTTTGAACGGACTTTGTGTGTGCTGTGTTCTTTGGGGTCCGTAGCTGGGGCAGAACACTCAGGGTTGAAATGATGAGGGGTCCTTGGTGCTCTCTGAGCTTGGTTGTTTTCTTGCAGATGTTTCATCACCCAAACTAGGTAACATCATCAGCTAGCACTTCAAATCTGAGCTACAAATATTCTCCTTTATTGGTCCCTCACCATAATGTAGCTTGTAGTCATGGATGGTTCACATTGGGACCTCATTATTTGGGTTTGAGGCAGGTGTGAAATGCTCCCGGTTCGGACCGGATCAGCCGATCCGGTAGCAATGATGGCCGGTGGTTCGGAGAACTGGTAGCAATGGCGGCGCGAGACTCCGCCCACCCGCCCAGTCGTGGTTACTTCCTGCTTTTACTTCCAGAGAACCGGTAGTAAAAAACTGCTTAAAAAGTTAAAAAAAAAAGTTCCGACGATCAGCTGAGCAATGCCCGATTGTTGGAACATTTTTTTTTTACTTTTTAAGGATTTTTTTCTACCGGTTCCAGAGAAACAAAGCGCTCGGCTGCTCTCCCTTTTCACTCACCCCGAGCTTCCTGCTGTGGATTTTTATGCCTTGCTTCACACACCCGGGATTGTCGCCCTTGTCTTCTTCTTCCTCCTCCTCCTCTCCAAGTGGAAAAATGCCAGGAGCAAGTGCAAAAAGAAGCGCTTGCTTGGTCCTGACGTTTTTCCATTTGTAAGGAAGCTTTTGTACCTGTGAAGTCAAGTCCGGCTTCCTGTGCTGCTCGCTAAAAACCTCACCAGTACTGCTGTGCACGCAGCTTGTGTGTGTGTGTGTGTGTCTTTTTGCTCCTAGTCTTTCACAGCAGCCTGTGCCTGCCGTCCCATCCCCAGCCGGCTGAACCAGAGTTGGGGAATTCACCCCTTCAATCCACCCCTACCTTCATTCCTCTTTTCTTTGGAGGCCAACCTGAAGGAGCCCCAAGTCATTCTAAAGGTCTTTTAAAGCCTGTGTGTGTGTGTGTGTGTGTGTGTGCGCGCGCTGCACTGACTGTCGGTGCAGAGGCAGGGAGGGGGAGGGAAATGACCCCTCCAATCCACCCCCGCCTTCATTCAAAGGTCTTTAAAGCCTGTGTGTCTGTGTGTGTGTGTGTGTCTTTGCTCCTGGTCTTCGCAGCAGCCCATGCCCGACATCCACACACACACACTAGCCACGCGCACAGTGGTACTGGTGAGATTTTTAGCGCAGGAAGCCAGACTTGCCTTCACAGGTACGAAAGCTTCCTTACAAATGGAAAAAGGCCAGGAGCAAGCAAGCACTTCTTTTTGCACTTGCTCCTGGCATTTTTCCACTTGGAGAGGAGGAGGAAGAAGAAGACAATGGTGACAATCCTGGGCGCGTGAAGAAAGGTGTGAAAATCCACAACAGGAAGCTCGGGGTGAGTGAAAAGGGGGAGCAGCCGACCACTTTGTTTCTCTGCCCCCCATCATCTCCCAGACTGGGTGGCTGAGGTAGAAAGGCTTGCAATCTTTGGGGCTAGGAGGCGTTGGATCTGGCTTGGCAAGAGAGGCCAGGCTGGTGAGGTGCTGATCATCGGAAACTTTTTTTTTTACTTTTTAAAGCATTTTTTACTAGTTAAAAATGCTTTAAAAAGTTTTTTAAAAAATTGGCCATGCCCACCCAGTCACATGACCACCACCAAGCCACGCCCACCAAGCCACGCCCACAGAACCGGTGGCAAAAAAAAATAGATTTCACCCCTGGTTTGGGGAACCCGAGTCTTGCTTCTTAGGGACAAAGTTAGAGTCCAAATACTGCTTTAAAATTGACAGCTCCTTAGCTGACATGGGATATTGTCTCTTAGCAGAAAATTTAGACCCCGGGACCTAATCAATAGCACAGTCACAGTCTGTGTAGGAAGGGCTGCTTCTTCTTCTTCATCTAATACAGTGGATTTAAAAAGTCTACCTGTCATTGTCATTCTCGTCAGCCATTAAGTTGTGTCTGAACCTCAACCACTCTATGGATCAGCACTCTTCATGCCCCTCTGTTTCACAGAGGGGCATGAAAATATGCCATGGTCATCCTGGTGTCATCCTTTATAGTATCCAGCCAGTGGGTACTAGGGCGCCCCCTTCTCCTTTTTCCACTGATCTCTCCCAGCATGATTGACTTTTTGAGTGAGTCAGCTCTCATGACATAACCAAAGTATGACAGCCTCTGTTTGGTGATCTTGGCTTCAAGTGATATTTTTGGTGAGGTTCTATCTAGGACCTCTTTGTTATTTTTGCAGTCCATGGGATTCATAATAGTGTAACTATTAGGTTGAATACTATAGGTGACAGGATGCAACCTTGCCGAGTGCCTTTTCCAATTCTGAACCATTTTCTGCCTCCATATTCCATTTTTATAGTGGCTACCTGGGCAGAGTACACTGACTGAGTGAGCTGGGTGTGGTGTGGTGATATTCCCAGTTCTTTGAGGCAGTTCCAGAGCTTGTCATGGTCAACACTGTCAAAGGCTTTAGTGTAGTCAATGTAGCACATGTAGAGGTGCTTTTCGTATTCCTTTGCTTTTTCCATCATCTAACATAGATTGGAAATATGATCACATGTTCCTCTTCCTTTACGAAATCCCACTTGTACATCAGGCAGTTCTCTGTTGGCGGTTGGATTCAAACGTTGCTGGATTATCTTCAAGAGAATTTTATTCACATGTGGTATCAAGGCTATGGTTCAGTGTTTGGAACAGTCTTTTGCATCACCTTCCTTTGGTATTGGGATAAATGTTGATCTTTTCCATTTTTTGGGCCACTGACCAGTCTTCCATACACTTTGGCAAAGCGCTGTCAGTGCTTTTGTTGGCAGTGGTCTCAGCAACTCTGCTGGAATTCCATCAACTCCAGGGGCTTTGCAGTTAGGCAACTGGTTGGGTGCCCACACTACTTCCTCCTCCAGGATATCTGTTTCCATTTCTGATAGGTCAGCTTCTCCTCTTATGGCTTGGCCTTGTTTTTCATTTGTGTAAAGTTGCTCTGCATATTCCCGCCATCTTTCTCTGATTGCTTGTTGGTCATGCAATTCCTGCCCATCACATCCTGTGACCATAGCCTTTCTTGCCATAAAGGGGTTTCAGGCCTTCTTCACATTAGTGAAACAACCTCTTGTATGACCTCTCATGGCTGCTTCCTCCAGTTTTTTACATTGCTTAGCCCAGTACTTTTCTTTCTTTTCTTGCCTCTCTCTGGAACTTTGCATTTAATCTTCACATTTCTTCCCTGTCACCAATGGCTTTTGCTTTCCTTCTCTCTTCTGCAGTCTCTGTTGTAGCTTCTGATGTCCATCTGGCCAATTTCGTTGGTTTCTTGTATGTAATATGTTCTTGGGCTGCTTCTGTGATGATTGCTTTTATTTCCTCCCATAGCTCATCTGGTTGTCTTTCTGTGAAGTTGAAGAGTTCAAATCTGTTCTTAACTTCAACTGTATATGCTGTATATAAATATATTTATATAACTGTATATGCTCAATATAAATACAGTATATAAACTGTATATGAATCAACCCCACAGATTACTACCCCCCTTCTCCTATTGTTGTTGTTGTTAGTTGCGAAGTCATGTCCGACCCATCGTGACCCCATGGACAATGTTCCTCCAGGCCTTCCTGTCCTCTACCATCCTCTGGAGTCCATTTAAGCTCACGCCTACTGCTTCAGTGACTCCATCCAGCCACCGCGTTCTCTGTCGTCCTCTTCTTCTTTTGCCCTCAATCTTTCCCAGTCCTTCCTTCTCTGTCACAGTCAAATGCCTGACTGGCATGTGTTAGGCTGGGTACTGGGGAAGCAGGGGTTAAACGTAACGCCCGTCCTACCCACCTCCTTGCTTAGCCACACCTTACCTGTGTCTCCGCCTCCCAGGTATATAAGGG
>WNWU01012747.1:56085-84770 GCA_012654045.1 Ptyas mucosa
CTCCCAGGTATATAAGGGCATCCCACGCAGGTCCATGTGCTCTTCCAGAACTCACCTGCAATGAACATGTATATGTATTAATAAAGTTAACATCATCAGAAATACTCACGTCTATGTCTGTTATTGAGGTCAGATCCATGATAACTGTAACAATATGGTAGCAGAGGATGGTTCTTTGACCCAATAACGAGAAGATACACGGAGAAGGCAAGCCTCCTGTACAGATCCAAGAAGCTGAGCACGGAGCTGAAATGGAGAGTCAACTGATGACCCTGGATGACTTCCCAGAGGGAAGGCAAGGAAACCTGAGAAGAGAAACTGATCCAGAAATAAATACAGAAAATGAGAAAGAAGGACATCGGTTTCCTAGACCATGGTCTCCATTATCTACATGAAAGGCTTGTGGCAAGGGATGGATTGCACCTCACAAGAACTGGAAAGAATATATTTGGCAAACAACTTGCTCATTTTACCAGAAGGGTTTTAAACTAAAATTGAGGGGGGAGGGTGACCAATCTTCACAACCTCGAGGATCTAATTCTGAGAATAAACCACTAGATAACCAATCAAATAAGGAGGTAAAGAGTAAAGAGAAAGAAGAAAAACTCAGATACAAAGTAGGAGATGTAGAAAGCATACCCAGGGTCAGTCACAACAAACTTAAATGCCTATAGACTAATGCTCAAAATTTAGGGAACAAACAGGGTGAACTTGAAATACTAGCACACGAGGGCAAGTATGATATACTGTAGTTGCCATTACAGAAACTTGGTGGGATGAAACTCAGCTGGGATGAAACTCATGACTGGAATAAACTGATAGAAGGATACAACCTATTCAAAAGAAACAGACCTAAAAAAAGAGGAGGGGGAGTTGCATTATATGTTAGAGTTCACTTCCTCTCTACAGAGATGCACACAACAAAGGATGAAAGCCTTCTAGAATGCATATTGGTCAATATAAAGGGAAAAAAGAATGACATTGCCAGAGGTGTATACTACAACCAAGCAGAAGAAATGGATGAACTTTTTGCTAATCAGTCAACCAACGTATGTAGGAAACACACCACAGTAGTAATGGGTGACTTTAACTATGCTGACATCAACTAGAAGACAAACTCTGCAACAAATGGCAGATCGAACAGATTCCTTACCCACCTAGCTGACAACTTCATTACCCCAAAACAGTGGTGGGATTCAATTTTTTTAACAACCAGTTCTGTGTGCGTGGCTTAGTTGGGGTGTGTGGCTAGCTGGTCATGTGACTGGGTGGGTGTGGCTAGCTGGTCATGTGACTGGGTGGGCGTGGCTATGTGCATAGGGACTACTCAGAGGGCTGAAAAAAGTCATTTCTGACTGGTCCTCGCACTTATGACCATCCTCACATTTATGCCCGTTGCAGCATTCTTAACAACCATGTCAGTCATTTCACCACTATTTCTCTTCACCATGGTGACAAGATAGGGCACAAAACGTAAAATGTGAGGACAGTCGTAAGTTCAAGGACTGGTCAAAAGTGCGAGGACCAGTCAAAAGTAACTTTTTCAGCCTTCTGAGTAGTCCATATGCATATAGGGACTACCCAGAGGGTTGAAGAAAGTGATTTCTGACAGGTCTTCGCACTTTTGACCGGTCCTCGCACTTATGACTGGTCATCATTTATGCCCATTGTAGCATTCTTAACAACCGTGTCATTCATTTCACAACTGCTTCTCTTCACCATGGTGACAAGATAGGGCAAAAACGTAAAATGTGAGGACAGTCGTAAGTTCGAGGACTGGTCAAAAGTGTGAGGACCAGTCAAAAATTGTCATGAGTGTTTTCAGGATTACTGCGGCTACATGATTAGCCACAAAAGAGGTATGGCTTCAATCAAGCCGTCTGCTGTATGCAATTACCTGCAAGCCTCCCCCGCCCTAGATAATTGCAGGTTTGCTCCCAATATAAACAAGGACCTTTTCGCTTGCTACTTGGGCCTTGACATTGGTCAGGCCTAAACCAGCAGTGTTACTGCTGGAAGCTGATTGCAGAGCTCAGCACGATGCTGCAGAAGGAAAGACGATAAGGACTCCAGACGCCGCTGCTGAGATACTCCCACAGATGCTTGTGTTTTGCTGTTTGAAGCACACAAGCCAACGTTTCAGCCGTGCTGGACATTCTTCTTCACACAGACTCTCAAGCTACGTTGATGCTTGAACTGATTTTATTCTCAGGTGACTTTTTATTGTGAAGTCTTCGCTGCTGCCCTTCGTTTGCCTTGAAGATGTATCGACGCCGAAGACATCCATCTTTGTATTAACTTTTGTTTCTTGTGAACTGTTTTCGGTATTGTGGAGAGGAATCTAGGGAGATAGCCTGGCTTCACATATCCAGATAAGACTTTGCTTTTAATGTGGTTTTTAAAGGCACAGTGTCATTTTAAGTATTTTAAACTAAATTATATATTTATACAAGACTCCTTTGTCGGTTTTACTTCATTCTCAGTGCATTTGCTCATGAGCTGGTTCACGGTCCGGGGTACTCCTCAACCCCACACCCCTCAAAATTAACTTTTTCAGCCCTCTGAGTAGTCCATATGCACAAAAGGATACAGCAATAGAGAGGGATGAAGGAAGGAGAGAGAGGGAAAGAAGAGAAGGGAGGAAGGAAGGGAAGGGAAGGGAAATTAGAGTAGGATTGAGGGTAAAAGAGGGAGGAAGAGAGGAGGAGAAGGAGAAAGGAAGAGGAAGTAGGGAGGAGGAGAAGGGGAGGGGAAGAGAAAGTAAGAAGGAAAGAGAGAGGTGGTAGGTTTGAGGAGAAAGATTGCTGTACAATAAAAAAGATGAAAGGGAAGAAAGCCAACCCCAAACAAATATAAAGATATTAAGATAAAGAATGAATTGTTAAACTTTAAAGAATAAAAGAGAACAAATATGAATAAATAGCAATAATTAGAAACACACATACAAACATACAATATATTTTCTTTGAATAGAGTATTTGGCCAGTTCACAAATTTAAACAGTGTTTAGTCATTTCAATTAAATTTACAATTTCTATATTTCCTTTTTGCCATATTTATTCCTCATCTATTTTTAAAAAAA
This sequence comes from Ptyas mucosa, assembly GCA_012654045.1. Lineage (NCBI taxonomy): Eukaryota > Metazoa > Chordata > Lepidosauria > Squamata > Colubridae > Ptyas > Ptyas mucosa. Next base: position 59,168 of record WNWU01012747.1, read on the forward strand.
ATCAATATTACCCTTCATCCTCATCTCTAATCTTAATCAAATTCAATTTTTCCCTTCTATTCTATATTATACCCCTTCCCATTGTCATCTATTTTTATATCCATCCTCACATTGGTTAATTATGTAATATTACAGTTGTTTAATACAAATTCAACATTTTAATACAAATCAATTAGTTATATAACTATCTTTTTTGTATATTAATCAATATGAACATGAATATTTCAATTATTTCCATGCAATCCAATTACTTACAAATCAATTAATTATATTTACCAATAATAATAAACCAAATCATTTCCCCCATATATTCCTCCAAACCACAACTTAACCATTTCTGCTTTCAACACAATATACAATTAATAGTACCTCAATTATTACAATTCCCTAGTTAAATAGAGCTTTTTTTCTTTTTTCTTTTAAAATCTTGAACCTCCTCTTTTGCCCTAAATTTCCCATTGTTTGCACCTACCTTTTTTGGTGAGCAAAAAGAAAAAGAAATCTCTCTCCCTGCCTCATTTTGTCACGTTGCAGCAGAGCTTGCTTTACTTTCAGTTTCCTTTTAGCTAGGGAAAAAAAAATCTGCTCCAGCACTCTTTGCAGCAAGCAAAGAGCTTGCAAAACAAGAGCTTGCAAAGGAGCCTGCACAAAACAGCTGAGAGCGAATCAGCTGAGAGTCGGGAGGCCAATCTAATCAACTTGTGCTAATTAACCTATGCTGAAGCTGAAAGAGGCTGTTTTTTCCTTGCTGTTTCCTTGCAAGGAGGTAAGTGCTGCGAGGCACAGGTCAAAGGGTGGGGGCCACCCTCCTTGCCACTTAGCCCCCCCGTCACCCCCTTTTGCCTCTAGCGCCCCCCTGCCGCTGCCCTTGCCGCTTACCACCCCCCTAAGGCATCGGTACCGCCCACTTTGGCAACCACTGGCTTAACTACTTAACAACCGTTTCTACCGAAGTAGAATCCCACCACTGGGTCTACCCATTTACTTTTGCAGGCACTGGTCTACTCATTTATTTTCTTTTAACATTGATCAGCTGTAGGGCGGCCCTTTGAAGCCCCACGGCAGCTGCAAGGCCAATAAAATTACAAAAAAACCACCGAACCGTTTGTTAAATTGCTGGCTCGCCCACCCCTCGCCCAGTGGTGCGGAGGGGCAGGGCAAGGGGCAGGGTGAGCCAGCAATTTAACAAATGGTTCAGCCGAACCGTCTAGAACCGGCAGAATCCCACAACTGCCCAAAAGGTATAGGAGGCAACTAGAGAGACAGCTATACTGGACCTTATTCTTACCAACAGAGAAGAAGTGATAAAGAGGATTGAAGTTGCAGGAACTTTAGGTGAGAGTGACCATGTCATATTAGAATTCAATATAAAACAGAAACAAGCAACAGAACATAATCATACCAGTGTCTTAGACTTTAAAAGTGCTGATTTTAACAAACTCAAAGAGAGCTTGGGAAGGATCCCATGGATGAAGATCTTAAAGGGGAAGTCAACTGAAGAAGCTTTGGAAACTCTAAAAATATGATTATAAAAGCCCATTCCAGTTCAATACCACTAAAAAAGAATATCAAGAAAACAAAGAAAAAGCAGCATGGTTGAACAAACAACTCTCAGACCAACTGAGAAAAAAAAAGGATAAGTAGAAAAAATGGAAAGAGGGACACATAACCAAGGCAGAATACATACAAATAACCCGAACCGGTTCGGTGATGTCATATCGTCACCGCTACCAGCTCAGGAGAACTGGGCCGAACCGGGAGGAACCCACCACTGGAACCAGCAGACGTGATTTCAGAGCCATTGAAACATATATTTCAAAGTTCTTGGAGCACCGGGGAACTACCTGAGTACTGCAAAAGAGCTGATGTGGTTCCCATCTTCAAAAAAGAGGGGGAGGGGGAACAGATCCAAAAAATGACAGATCAGCCTGACATCAATACCTGGGAAGATCTTGGAAAAGATAATCAAGCAAAAAATCTGCGAACACCTAGAAGCATAAAAAGTTGGGGGTGGGAGGCACTGTGTTACGGTGGTTCTCCTCCTTTCTCTCCAACCGGTCGCAGTCAGTGTTGACATGGGGGCAGAGATCGACTCCTAGGCCCCTCATATGTGGGGTGCCACAGGGGTCGGTTCTCTCGCCCCTCCTGTTCAACATTTATGTGAAGCCGCTGGGTGAGATCATCCGTGGTTTTGGGGTGAGATATCTTCAGTACGCTGACGACACCCAGCTGTACATCTCCACCCCAGACCACCCCAACGATGCCCTTGAAGTGATGTCCCGGTGCCTGGAGGCCGTGCGGATCTGGATGGGGAGGAACAGGCTCAGACTCAATCCATCCAAGACCGAGTGGCTGTGGTTTCCGACGTCCCGACATAGTCAGCTGGTGCCGTCGCTGACTATTGGGGGCGAATCAATGGCCCCCACGGAGAGGGCGCGCAACTTGGGCGTCCTCCTGGATTCGCGGCTGTCTTTAGATGAACATCTGATGGCCGTGACCAGGAGGATTTTTCATCAGGTCCGCCTGATTCGCCAGTTGCGCCCCTTTCTGGATCGGGACTCCTTACTCACGGTCACTCATGCCCTTGTAACCTCTCGCTTGGACTACTGTAATGCTCTCTACATGGGGCTCCCCCTGAGGAGCACCCGGAGGCTCCAACTGGCGCAGAGTGCAGCCGCGCGGGTAGTGATGGGAGCAACGTGGCGCTCTCATGTGACACCGCTCCTGCGCGAGCTGCACTGGCTCCCGGTGGTCTTCCGGGTGCGCTTCAAGGTGTCGGTCATCACCTTTAAAGCGCTCCATGGCTTAGGGCCCGGGTACTTACGGGACTGCCTACTACCTCCAATAGCCTCCCACCGACCGGTACACTCCCACAGAGAGGGGCTCCTCCGGGTGTCGTCGGCCAAACAATGTCGACTGGCGGCCCCCAGGGGGAGAGCTTTCTCTGTGGGGGCACCCACTATCTGGAACAACCTCCCCCCAGAGATTCGGCGGATCCCGGATCTTCGTACCTTCCGCCGTGAATTAAAAACATTTTTGTTTCATCAGGCGGGCCTGGCCTAATTTCTTCCCTTTCTGTATGAAAATTTTAATTTTATAATTTTAAATTTTTAAATTTGGGGTTTTAATATTTTGTAATGGGTTTTAGATTGTTGGGGCAATTATTTAATCTGGTTTTAAATTGGTCCTTAAATTTTTGTATCTATGTTTTTTTATCTTTGCCTGTTCACCGCCCTGAGTCCCTTCGGGGAGAAGGGCAGTCTATAAATCTAATAAATAAATAAATAAATAAAAGTTATAACCAGAAGCCAGCATGGGTTCATCAAAAACAAATCTTGCCAAACGATACTTATTTAATTCTCCAACAAAGTGACAAAATTTGTGGATCAAGGAAATGCTACGGACATAGTATAGTTAGATTTCAGTAAAACCTTTGACAAAGTAGACCACAACCTACTTCTTGGCAAGCTTGAAAAATGTGGGATAGACAGCACCACCACCAGATGGGTTTGTAACTGGCTGACAAATCATACTCAATGAGTAGTCCTTAATGGTGCTACATCTGTATGGAGGGAAGTAAGCAGTGGGGTACCACAAGGTTCCGTCTTAGGCCCAGTATTCTTCAATATCTTCATAAATGACTTGGATGAGGGAGTAGAAGAGGAACTCATCAAATTTGCAGACGACACTAAGCTGGCAGGAATAGTCAAAACAGCAGAAGACAAGCTCAAGATCCAAAAAGATGTTGTCCCCTCCTTGTCCCCTCTGTTGTTTATTTTGGTATTGGAAGTTCTGAATAGAGGTATTGAACAAGATGATAAAATAAGGGGTATAAATATTAAGAAAGAAGTTTATAAATTGAGGGCTTTTGCTGATGATCTGGTTATATTTTACAGGACCCAAAAAACAATATAGAATATTTGATGAGGAAATGAGTTTGGGGCTTTGGCAGGTTTCAAAATAAATAAACAGAAAACAACAGTGCTGATCAAGAATATGCCTTCTCAGGACAGTGATATATTGAACAAGCAACAGCTCCCCATCACCTGGTGCGTTCCCACAGGGAGGGCCTCTTTGGAGTGCTGTCGGCCAGGCAGTGTCGTCTGGCGACTCCTAGGGAACGGTCTTTCTCTGTGGGCGCACCTATTTTATGGAATCAACTCCCCCTGGAGCTCTGGGTGGCCCCTGTCCTGCGCTCTTTCTGCCGTGACCTTAAGACATGGTTATTTCGCCAGGCTGGATTGGACTGAAGGGGTTTTTAAGGGGAGTTTTAATGGTTTTTAACACTTACTATTGTTTTTATCTGTTTTTATTGCTGTAAGCCGCCCTGAGTCCTTCCTGGAGAGAGGGCGGCATATAAGATAGATAGATAGATAGATAGATAGATAGATAGATAGATAGATAGATAGATAGATAGATAGATAAATAAATAAATAGTTGGGTTTTAGGGTTGAGATAAAGCAGGGGTGAAATGCTCCCGGTTCAGACCGGCTCAGGCGAGTAGGTAGCGATGATGGCCAGTGGTTCGGAGAACCGGTAGCAATGGAAGCTGGAGGCTCTGCCCACCCACCCACCCGCCCCATTTCCCGGAGTCTACTGTTTACCGTTCTCCCGCGGCTGGCTGTCAGGGAAGGCAAGCGCCCGAAAGGTACCGGAGTCGCTCACTCTCCTTCTTGAATGAGCCGCTCTGGTCCATGTGCCGGCTGCGCAAGCGCACACTGTTTATTTTAGTCAGCGGCAGGTTGGATGTGCGCTTGCGCAGCCACCGCGTCGACCAGAGCGGCCCATTCAAGAAGGAGAGTGAGCGACTCCGGTACCTTTTGAGCGCTTGCCTTCCCTGACAGCCAGCCACGGGAGAAAGGTGAGCAGTAGGAGTCGGGGAATGGTGCATTCCCTGACTCCGGGGAATGGGGTGGGTGGGCGGAGCTGTGTGGCGAAGGGCGAGCGGCAGCGGCTCTGCGGCAAGGCCAGCGTCAGGGAATCGTTCAAGGAGAGTGAGTGACTCCGGTACCTTTCGGGCGCTTGCCTTCCCTGACAGCCAGTTGCGGGAGAAAGGTGAGCAGTAGGAGTCGGGGAATGGGGCGGGTGGGCGGAGCCACGGGAGAGGTAAGGACACACCGGCAGAATAGAAATTTAAAAAGTTTTCCTACTGGGTTCTGTGAGCGTGGCTTGATGGGAGGAGGTCTTGTGACTGAGTGGGCATGGCTGTGAGTGACTTTGAGTTGGCTACGCCCGCTCAGTCACAGGACCCCCACCACCACCAAGCCACACCCACAGAACTGGTAGGGAAAAATTTTAGATTTCACCCCTGAGATAAAGGTGATATACTTAGGGTTTATGTTGACAAATACAAATATAAAACTGTTTCAAAACAACTATGTCCCTCTTTGGAGGGTTATTAAACAAGATTTACAAAGATGGGATAAACTGCACTTATCATTATTGGGTAGAATCTCTGTAATCAAGATGAATATTTTACCAAAAATGCTTTTTTTATTTCAGACTTTACCAATACTTACAACTAACAATCCATTCAAACAATGGCAGAAGGATATTTCTAAGTTCATATGGCAAGGGAAAAAACCAAGAATTAGATATAAGCTACTGCAAGATACTAAGAAAAGAGGGGGTTTGGGTCTACCAGATAGGAAACTGTATTTTGATGCATGCTGTTTGACCTGAGCAAAAGAATGAGTGAGTCTCCAGAATAAGAGGTTACTTGAATTAGAGGGCCACGAATTAAGGTTTGGATGGCACGGCTACTTGTGGTATGATAAAAGTAAAGTTAATGTTGAATTTAATAATAATTTTGTTAGATGTGCCATACTAAGAGTTTGGAATAAATGTAAAACAAGTCTCTCTACAAAGTTGCCTCTTTGGGTGTCACTGCAGGAAGCTTTCTTTAGAAAAGAAATGGTGGCAAAGCCAAACTGGTTGACGTATGGTAAAATTTTATCTTTCAACTCTGGTGACCCAATATTAAAGCCGAGGGAAGAACTTGAATCAGAAGGTTATGCTTGCCATTGGTTTACTTATCAACAACTGAAAGAAAGATTTAAACTGGATAAAAAGTGCTATGGATTTGACTTTGTTTAAAATGAATTGGAAACTTCATTATGAGGAAAGGAACATATTATCGCTAAGATCTATAAAATGTTATTGAAATTGAATTTGGAAAATGAACATGTACTCATTGTATGATTCAGTGGGCAAGGAATTTTGGATATAATGTGATGCTTGAACAATGGGAAAATATGTGGATGAAGGGTTTAAAATTTAAATTATAATCTAAAAGAAAATTTCTATAAAATGATGTATCATTGCTATTTAACACCAGATAAGCTATCTAAGACGTATAAAGGTATGTCAAATGAATGTTGGAAGTGTAAAAATAAAGAAGGGACTTTTTACCATTTATGGTGGACATGTGATAAAGCAAAACATTTTGGAGTATGATTCACACTCTAATATAGAAAATTCTGAAAACGGAGATAGAGATGAAACCAGAACTTTTCCTTTTGGGACGAATGGAAAAAGAACTGGAGAAAAAATGTGGAACGTTGTTACTATCTATGTCCACAGCAGCAAGACTATTATATGCACAATGGTTGCAGAAGTTGATGGAGTTGGCTGAAATGGCAAAATTGACTACTTTGATTAAAGAAAAAAATATAAGTACTTTTGTTTCCACATGGAGACCGCTTCTGAACTTCATTCTTGAAGCGGAAAAGAATGAAACTTTGATTTTGGGTTTTACTGATTAGATTGATAGATCTTTATAGAAATGGCTTGCTCATATTATTATGAAAAAACAAGAAGTTGTGATTTGATGGCCTTATTTTACTGCAACAGAGAGAGTCAGAAGTCAATGCTTCTTTTTCTTTCTTTTTTTTCCTTATCCTTCCTCACTTCTCTTCCCCCTCTTCCTCCCCACTGTTTTCCTATTTACTTTTGTATTTTTTTGTATGTTATAATATTTTATAACTCAATAAAAATGTTAAACCCCGAGAAATTCCTACAGCTGCTTTAATGTTGGCATAGGCCTCTCAGACTAGTTTTCTTCTTGTTTTATCATTGGTTTTGGAGGGACATCTCTGCTTCCGACGCAGAGCATCCATCAGAGCCTTCCCCAGACTCCAGGACTGGCCCAAGTTCCTCCCCAACCTCCTCATTGAGTCTGCTGCCAGCTCTGCTGGCAGCTGGCGGGCCACAACATACTCAATGTGTAGTAGTCCGCAATGGAACTACATCCACATGGAGGGTGTCGAAGCGTAAATCAGCCTCCTTTTCCCCCTGGGATAATTGCACTTCATTTAAGATGGACGGATCTTGTTTTCCATGCTGTATACTTTAAAGAAAGAAAAACTGAAATATATATATTCTAATAAGGATTTTATTATAAAAATAGAAAAACTAGCTAACTACATCTTTACCGGCAGCTTATCACACAGATGAACAAAAGAAGTATAAATCAGGAAGTTAGAAAAGAAAGAATGTGGACATGCGCAGTAGCTCAAAATTTCACAAGACTAGTCTTATCTCTGTTGCTATAGATACGTGATAAAGTTCTCTGGCAGGCTACCATAACGCTCAGAATGGACGCTCAGCTGACAAACACAATGCAGTGACAACCCCTTCTTTGTCAGTTGAGCAGACATCAGGTATAGCCATCAGGTAAGGCACATCTTCTTACGCAGATATTCATGCTGAGCTGCTGGAAGTGGTTTGTTGAGCATATCAGCAATCTGATCATGTGTAGGCACATACTGCAATTTTACAAAACCTTGTTTCACTAATTGTTTTATATTTTTATAATGGATGTCAATGTGTCTGGACCTAGAACCTGTGAAACGTGATTCAGAAATATAAACCACCGATTCATTGTCTTCCATCACGGTGATCGGTCGGATCGGGTGTGTCCAGATATCTGTGACCAAAGCATCAAACCACGTTAGAGAATTACATGCATCTGAAACACAAGCATATTCAGCCTCAGTAGATGAACAAGAAACAAAATTCTGTTTTTGCACATGCCAGTAAACAGGACATCCATTTAAGAACATCATATAACCTGAGGTACTTTTTCGTGATTTCTTATCACTTGCCCAATCAGAGTCTGCATAACAACATAATTCTGCATAATCAGTATGTGTCAGTTCTAACAATAACCTCATATTTTTAGTGTGTTTTAGGTATTTCAATAATTTCTTAACACATGTCCAATGAAACTGTCTTGCCTTACCTACGTGTCGGGAAAAGAGATTAACACTAAGTGCAATGTCGGGTCTAGTCCAACTACTAATATACAACAGTGACCCAATGTCTGAACGATAAAGTGTTTGATCCTCAAAGTCAAGACTTGGTTCATGTGCCAAGTTGTGAAAATCTGTTTGCATGGGTATGCGTACTGTATTAGCATCTTTCATGTTGCAATGATGCAAAATTTGCTCAATTTTATCCTCTTGTGAAAGACTAAACCCCTTCTGAGTTTTGACAACCTGAACACCTAAATAAGTGTTAACATAACCTAAAGATTTAAATGTGAAATATCTCTGCAAAGCTTTAGCAAAATTCTCACTCATCTGCTCATTTGGACCAATATAAACAATATCATCAACATAAACAAGAACTATCTCATATATATTATCAGATCTTTTTGTAAACACGCATTCATCAGTTTCGGACTTAATAAAGCCCATTGAATTTAGTTTGTCAGTAAGACATAAGTACCACATTAAACCAGACTGTTTCAGACCATAAAGACTTTTGTGTAGAAACCAGGTATCCCCTTCTTGCTGTCAGAACCCTGGGGGACCTCTTACGTAGATTTCTTCATCTAGGTCAGCATGTAGGTAAGCCGTGTCAACATCGAACTGGAAAGCTTCTAAACCAAGAATAGTGGCAGTGGCTAAAGCAATTTTTACACTCTCAGTCCAGACTGTCGGTGAGTAAGTATTTGTGTAGTCCTCAGGATAACGTTGAGCGAAACCCTGAGCTACAAGTCTGGCCTTGTACAATGACTCACCATTTGGCTTCTTTTTGATTCTGTAGACCCATCGAGTGCCAATGACTTTTTTTTAATAAAAAAAGTTTTTTATTTTATAAACAAACAAACATACAATTCATAATCAATCATACAGTATATCATCTGGGTACATCTTTTATGTCTTCTTCTTATTCTGCCACTATTTATCATATCTTGATTCTATCAGTTCACTTATTGTAACATTTCCCCAATTTCCTTACTTTTCTATTAATACATTTATCTATACAACAATTTTATCCCCATCCATCCTTCAACCCCCCTCCCCACACACACACCCCGACTTCCCAGAGCAAAAACAGGGTATAGCATTTAACAAACATAAACTAAAATATGCTAACTTATTACAAGATTCAAAACTCCCTCACACTCTTTAACTCCCCTTTTAAAAATTATTCATCAACCTACCCTTTATAAGTTCTCTTATCACTTTTCATATTTGTTAAATTATGTCTAACTTAAACACTTCATCACATATAGCTTTTTTAAAAAATACTATAATCTTAGATTAAACATTTTAAGATCTCTTAATACATCACTAAGACATTCTTCAAAATATAAATTTCAAAACTTTCTTTTTTTTAAAAAAAGAAAAAACCTATCCATTAAATTTTAAATTAACCATTTTAATACTTCAATAAGTTTGAAAAAGCTATAATTTTAATTAAACCTTTTTGCTTCAATAAAACAGTAAACTTTTCAAATTTATTACTAAGATCCTCCTCAAAAGAAATTAATCTTCCATTCTTCCTTTCTTTCTATATTTTTTCTCAGTCCTTAAATTATGTCTAACTTAAACATTTCATCATATATAACTTTTAAAAATACTATAATCTTGGATTAAACATTTTAAAATCTCTTAATACATCACTAAGACCCTCTTCAAAATATGAATTTCAAAACTTTTTTTTAAAAAAAGAAGAAAAAACTATCTTTTAAATTTTAAATTAACCATTTTAATACTTCAATAAATTTAAAAAAGCTATCCAATTTTAATTAAACCCTTTTACTTCCATAAAACAATAAACTTTTCAGGTTTATTACTAAAATCCTCCTCAAGGAAAAAAAATTAATCTTCCATTCTTCCTTTCTTTCTATATTTTTTCCAGTCCTTCCTCTTCAATAATACTTTCTTCTTCAGCATTGCTCCTCCCCCTGCTTTTGTATTCGAGAACTTTTGAGTTTTAATTTGAGGTTGATGTATCTTTAAAACTCTTTCTCCTCTTAAAATTATTTCCTCTAATTTAAGACCCCGATTTCGACTCTTCCTGCTTATATAATCAATTACTTCATTCCATAGATACTGATTCTGTCTATAAAACCAAGAATTGTCACCATAAAATTTGTGGGTTTGCAGTAGAGAGTCTAATTGCTGTTTTTCAGTTGGTTGCGTGGAAGCCTCTGGCAAAGCCTCTGTATCCAATGTAGAAACCTCCATCTTAATCCTGACAGCCTCTTTTTTGTCCTCCAAAAGCACATTAGTCTGGTTCTTTTCTTCATCTTTTCCAGCCAGCAAATCTTTCAAGTTATATTTTTGAAGGGTTCTTACACTTGACTCTATTATAGCAGAAGTAAAATAATTTAAAAGTTTTTGAAAAGCCTTTACAGTCACAACTTGTAAATTTGCTGTCTCATATGATAAAGATCCTCCAACCCTAATGTCAGCCATATTTCAATCTTCACTTTATATTTATTCCTCTATCAGGTCAATAAATCCAATTATTTTCCTCGCAATTTAGAAGTATAAATTAATTAAAATCAATACCATAGTCTTTTCCATTCAGCTTCCACTTTAAATCTTTTCCTTAGTGTGTAATCCAGTAGCTTTAACAATGTTGCAAGCGTTAACAAGCACTTTCACTAGTAAGTTTCATTTTCACGCCCTCAGGCGCCATTTTCCCTTTTGTTTTTAAAAATGGAGTTAAAGTTCAGTACTTGCATTTTTTGTTCTCCTGAATTGCTCTGCCAGCATCCAAGGTCAAAGTTTCTTGTAATCCTTAAAATTGCTTTGCTGGTGTGGACGCGACGCCTCGTTCTGCATAAAGCAGAATCGTCCCGGGTCCGGAGCAGTTGAAGGGCTTTCAAGGAGCTCTCATACTGCAAGCCACAGGGTTAAAAAGAAAAACCTGGGGGTCTAGGGGAGCTCTACCCAGACCCTTCTACTCTGCTCTCCCCCTTTTTCCCTGGGGGAGAGCTTCGAGCTGCTAGACAGCCGATTTTCGCTGTTCTAGCGGCTTTACGGAATCCCGGGGCTGGAGCTCCTGAGTGCCAATGACTTTTTTGTTTGCTGGAGGGTTTGCAGGTGTAAATACCTTAAGTTTCTTTAGACTGTCCATTTCGGCCTGCATTGCCTCATACCACTTCTCTTGCTCTGAGTCAGGAAGATGCTTGATTTGTGTGAACTGATCAGGAGGAAGTGTAACAGTAGAAATCAAAGGCAAGGGTGCTTTTGTCAGTTGCCACGAATATCGCTCTGGAGGGATTCCCTCTGTGGCCCTCTTGGAACGCCTCGGAACCACCGTCTATTCTTCTTCCGTTTCGTCCTCATCTTCATCATTGTCGCTAGCATCAGCATCGGTGGCTTATGAAGACGGAACATCAGGTTGAGAAGAACTAGTGGATGGAACATTTGCCTGTGAATCTTGGTCATCAGGCTGCGAGGCATCAGCAACATCATCTCTAGGAAAATAAACTCCAGGATCATTAGAATGAATCCTGGACCAGTCAGCATCTTCCTCAAAAGTAGCGGATTGGGAAATCACTATTACATGTGTGGAGTCAATAAATTTGCTCCACTTTGAATTATCATCAATACCCATAAATCTCATCCTCTTTGCTGCTGGACCTCCTTTCTTTCTTTGAGCTAAAGGTATGTTCACCATAGCGTACGAACCAAAAATATGGAGGTTTTTGAGATTGGGCTTGTAACCATACATCATGAAGAAAGGAGTCTGATTTACACTGCTCCAAGTACGGTTGACAATATAATTTGCATATTTAATAGCTTCACCCCAGTATGGGATACTGAGGTTGGCGTCTTCTAGGAGACAATGCATCATGGTTTGCAGAACCCTGTTTTGTCTTTCTACCACCCCATTATGCGCCGGGGTGTAAGGGGGCGAGGTATGATGAAGAATTCCATTCTTACGCAGCCAGTCCTGAAACCGGTGAGACATTAATTCCGCACCGCGATCACTTTGAATTCTGGCGATGCTAACTTTGTGTTGGGTATAAACAAGAGTGGCAAAGTCTTTAAAGATCTGAAAGGTTTCAGATTTTTCTTTCATAGGATATCCATATCCATATCTAGAGTAATTATCGACAATTGTTAGAAAATATTTTTTACCACCAAGTGTTGGCTTGAAAGGACCTACTATGTCAGTGTGTACCAAATCAAAAATGCGTGTCAACAGGCGTGTAGCGCATTTTGGAATGGCTGCTGCTTTGGATTTGGATTTTTTGCAGACAGCACAATCCAAAAACACCTTATACCCCTTTAGATCCAAACCTCTCACAAACTCCAGCATCTTCCTAAGAACATGGAAACTGGCATGCCCCAATCTTCTATGCCACTTATGGATACACCTGTAATGCAAAGGTTTACCAGTTAGTGAATTTTCGACACTGTCAGTTTTATCAGGGACCTCAGGCTTGCTCTGAGCAACCTGTATCCTAATTTTCTTTTTGTTGGCTTTAGGAGCCTTTGGAGTAGCAACAGGATCTCTCACTGGAACATCTCTCTCTGGGCCTGTGCTCTCCTCTTTTGGAGTTTGTATACTTGCCGGTTTAGACTTTAGCTTTATGTAATAAACACCACCAATTAACATGGTTTCAGCAACAATATCTCCATTTTTAACTATAAAACTTGCTTTTTCGAGGTGGTTTACCTGGAACTTTGATACTCTGGACAAGTGGCTCTGACTAAGTAAACTACTATTTGCTGTTGGTATATAATAAACATCAGGAATAAATGCATCGAGCTCTTCAACATAAACAGTTCCTTTTCCTATGACCTGACAAGGATGATTGGAGAAAGAATAGAGTTCACGTAGTTCGGGTTCAGGCTCGTGCATCTCTGTGTATAGCTCCTTTCTGTAGGTAACATGCAATGCTGCGCCACTATCCAAAGTCCACAGAAGTCGTCTGTCATACTCTGGATGAGGTTGTGGATCATTGGTTAAAGCCAATGTGGTGAGTGGAGCTTGTGGATCACGCCTGGGACCACAATGACCTTGTCTTCTGCCTCTGCCTCTGCCTCTGCCTCTGCCTCTGCCTCTGCCTCTGCCTCCTTTGGAGTCTGTTCCTCTGGGCTGGTACATGATGGGAGCTGGAAATCATTGGGGGCAAAACTGGGTGGTGTGTCCCATATGATTACAGATGTAGCATCGTGGCATCCTTGGAACGTAGGCTCTTCCTCGGAAGGGATGCCTCGCTGGACCTCTTGAAGTGGGTGGTCCTCTCAAATTTGGCATGTGGAGCATAAATTCCTCTTCTTCGGTTAAAATTATGCATACATGATCCACTGTGCATTGAGCAATAGGCACTCGATTAATCTTTGTAATGGCATCTTTCCATTCATAATTCAATGAGTTAATAATAATGCTGATCATTTGAAAATCATCAATAAGATAGCCTCTTTCGCCCAGTTCTTTTCTCATTCCTTTCACTTTAGTTAAATGTTCTCCAATATATTTGCCAGGTTTTAATCTCAAACCATGGAACTCAGACAAGAGCAAACATGTAGATTCAATTGAAACAGGCTGGTAGCATGTTTCTAATTGGGCCCAAATTTGTTGGGTGTTTGCATCAGGTGGAAAAGTAACCTGCAGTTCAGTATCCATGGACATCAATAATGTTGTGCATGCTTTAGTATCTAAATCTCTTATTTCAGGAGCCCATGGCTGGTCAGGAGGATTAAACACCATGCTATGGGTACCTTCTCTATGGAGTAAAAGTCCAATCTCACTGACCCATGCCTTATAATTTTGCCCTGACCGCTTTAATTTCGAATCACCAGCCAGTGGAACAATAGAAGATGCCTGTTGAGGAACATGCACTTGAGGTGCTAGCTGTGCAAGCTCTGCTGGCTGTGCAGGTAAAAACACTTGTGGTACTTGTGGTGCTTGTGCTTGAACCAGCGCTGGAACAGGCGCTGGCACTGGCTGTGCATGCTGTGCAACTGTAGGCGCTTGCACTTGAACCTGAGGCTGCTATATTGGAACATGCGGCTGCTGTATTGGAACATGCGGCTGTTGTGCCCCATCTGGAATGGGGTTTTGGACAAAAACGTCACCAGCACCACCAGGGGGTGCTAAAAATTGAGCGTGTGGAGGTACAGGTGGTGATGCAGCCTGAAGAAATGATTGATTTAGAGACATCATTGAAAAAGTTTGCTGTAATACTTGTAAATGCTCTTGCAGCTGATAGAGTAATTCAGTTTTATCTTGTAAATTACTTCCACCAGCAGATGGTGCTGCAACTTTAGTTTTAGGCATTGCAGAAGACTCTGCTGCTTTTGCAGCGTCATGTGTAATCTGAGAAGGTACAACATCACAAGTCAATTGTGATGTAGACACAGCTTTCTGTTCTGATTCGCCTGACGCGAAACCCTCCTGTGGGAGTGGTTTTGACTTTGAAGAAGAAGGCAAAATGGATGACTCAGGGATTTGAAAAACACTAGAGTCCCTCTTATCTGGCTTAAGCAAGGAGGCAAAAGCTTTCGCCTGGTGCAGCCCATGTTCTAGAATCTCTATTTGATCAAGATAGCTTTGCACAGGAGAATAATGAATTTCACCTATTTCTTTGGGAAAGGAATGCCCAGCCGCTTGTGGAGCTTTAGGTTTGGCACCAAGCCTTTCAAATTCCTGGGTTTCTTTAGGAAATTCTTTAGGAATTGGTTGAGGGCATGTAAAATCAGAAGAGGGTGTCACTGACCTCGGTAGCACGTCGTCGTCTTCAAGAACAGCTCCCCCAACAGCACCTTCCTTGAGCCTGGTTGCTGAAGCAAGTGGAGTTTGAAAAGTTGAAAGCCTTTGTAAGATTCTTTCCACTGCTTCATCAGGGAGATTTATGTCTTCAGCAGACTGTGCCCTGCGTCTGGTTTTCTTCTTTCTTGGCATATTTGCAGTAATTAATCAGCGTTCCTCGGTCGCTGGACTAACTATCTGCCTAATACCCTATACGCTTATCAGCAGAGCAACAGCAAAGAAAAACATCATAAATCAAACCATCCTCTGCTACCATTGTCGAAGCGTAAATCAGCCTCGTTTTCCCCCGGGGTAATTGCACTTAATTAGAGATGGATGAATCTTGTTTTCCATGCTGTATACTTTAAAGAAAGAAAAACTGAAATATATATGTTCTAATAAGGATTTTATTATAAAAATAGAAAAACTAGCTAACTACATCTTTACCGGCAGCTTATCACACAGACGAACAAAAGAAGTATAAATCAGGAAGTTAGAAAAGAAAGAATGTGGACATGCGCAGTAGCTCAAAATTTCACAAGACTAGTCTTATCTCTGTTGCTATAGATACGTGATAAAGTTCTCTGGCAGGCTACCGTAACGCTCAGAATGGACGCTCAGCTGACAAACACAATGCAGTGACAGAGGGAAGTAAGCAGCAAGGTACCCCAATGTTCCATTTTATATCCAGTACTCTTCAATATATTCATAAATGATCTAGAGGTAATTGAAGGGGAACTCATCAAATTTGCAGACACTAAGCTGGCAGGAATAGCCAACACCCCACAAGAAAAACTCGAGACCCAAAAAGATCTTGACAGAACACTGGGCTCTATCTAACAAAATGAAATTCAACATGGATAAAAGTAAGGTTTTACACTTAGGTAAGAAAAACCGACTGTATAAGTATAGATTAGGTGTAACGTGGCTTAATGCCAGTAACTGTGAGAGGGAACTTGGAGTCCTAGTGCACAATCACTTAAAATATGAGCCAACAGTGTGCGGCAGCAGCCAAAAAAGCTAATGCTATCCTAAGCTGCATGAATAGAGGGATAGAATCAAGATCAGGTGAAGTTTTAGTACCGCTTTACAAAGCCTTAGTAAGACCACACTTGGAATACTGCACCCACTTCTTTTCACCACAAGACTCTGGAAAGAGTGCAGAGAAGAGCAACAAGAATGATTATGCTAAAACATACGAAGAATGTTTAAAGGAATTGGGTATGTCTAGTGTCTAATGAAAAGGACTAGGGTTGACATGATAGCACTGTTCCAATATTTGAGTGGCTCCTACAAAGATGGAGTCAATCTATTTTCCAAAGCACCAAAAGGCAAGACAAGAAACAATGGTTGGAAACTAACCAAGGAGAGAAGCAACCTAGAACTAAGGAGAAATTTCCTAACAGTGAGCATAATCAACCAGTGGAATAGCTTGCCTTCAGAAGTTGTGGGTGCTCCATCACTGGAGACTTTCAAAAAGAGACTGGACAGCCATTTGCCTGAAATGGTACAGGTGTCAAACTTGCTGCGTCACACTGACATGTGACATTTTGTGAAATTTTTCCCATTTGCAGAGCTAGGGTAGGCCTGGCCTGTGTGTGACGCATCCAGCCCTTGTGCCGCCAGATTGACACCCATGGTATAGGGTCTCCTGCTCGAGCATGGGGTGGACTAGAAGACCTCTGAGGTCCCTTCCAACTCTATTGTTCTATGTTCTACAATTGAGACATAGCTGCAGCAGGACAACCCCGAGGCCTCGGGTGGGGAGAGTGTGCAAGCTGCAGCTGGCCAGGGCGGACCGTTTCTGTTCTTCCTCCAGCATGTCATTTTATTAAATTTGTATTCCGCCCTTCTCCTGCAGGACTCAGGGCAGTGAACAGCCGGAATAAAACAGAACATTACAAAATTTAAAAAACAATTTAAAATA
Source organism: Ptyas mucosa (assembly GCA_012654045.1). Taxonomy (NCBI): domain Eukaryota; kingdom Metazoa; phylum Chordata; class Lepidosauria; order Squamata; family Colubridae; genus Ptyas; species Ptyas mucosa. Next base: position 76,104 of record WNWU01012747.1, read on the forward strand.
ATTAAATAATTTTTGGCCTAATTTAAAACCCAATTAAAACTAAGTTCCAATTAAAACCAAAACAGATGTGGTCAAGCCAGCCCAGCTAGATGGAATAGATGTGTTTTCAGGGCTCGGCGAAAAGTCCGGAGGTCAGATATTGTGCGAATCTCTGGGGGTAGGTCATTCCAAAGGGTGGGTGCCGCCACAGAGAAGGCTCTCCCCCTGGGGGTCGCCAGCCGACATTGTCTGGCGGACGGCACCCTGAGGAGGCCCTCTCTGTGCGAGCGTATTGGCCGGTGGGAGGCTATTGGTAGCAGCAGGCGGTCTCGTAGATACCCTGGCCCTATGCCATGGAGCGCTTTAAAGGTGGTCACCAACACCTTGAAGCGCACCTGGAAGACCACTGGGAGCCAGTGCAGCTCGTGGAGGAGAGGTGTCACATGGGAGCGCCCTGTTACTCCCATAATCCCCTGCGCGGACGCGTTCTGGACCAGCTGGAGCCTCCGGATACACCCCAGGGGGAGCCCCATGTAGAGAGCGTTGCAGTAGTCCAGGCGGGAAGTGACGAATATTTTTTATCCTTACAAACTAGCTCAACTTTGTTTCCTTTAAATCTTGCTTTCATTACACACCACCCGCTTTGGACCAAGAGCTCCGGTTTCAGGGAAAGAGAGTGGACTGGGGGGGGGGGTGCTTTGGAAATAAAAGCACAGCAAGAGAAAAGGGGAAAGGTGCGCTCTGGATTCTGGACTCTGAGCCTTCCCTGAGCTGGGAAGTCCTCCTCATTCTCATTCTTCCCAATCCCTTCCCACTCCCGGATCCTTCCTCCCCCCCGCTTCCTTTTGCTTGAAACTCCTTTCAGGGTGGGAGGCAGTGGTGGGTTGCTACCGGTTCGCATCGGTTCGGGAGGATCGGTAGCAATAAATTGGCCAGGGTCACAGAACCGGTATTAATTGCTGGCTGGCCACGCCCCCAAACTGGTCCCCACCCCACCCAGTCACTTCCTTTTCCTCCTTACCACCCAGGCGGCTTGCCTGCCTAAACTGCCTTCCCACATGGTGCCTGCCCTGCGTCCCAACTGAGCTGCCGCCTCCTGCCTATAGGTAAGTCACGCTACCCGCCCCCCGAGCATGCTGCACCACCGCCACTGGGCTCACGACCTTACCTTCCCCACCCATTACAGGAGCCCCCCCCCCCCCACACCCCATTTTGGCTCCCAGGGGCTGCAAGGAGGCTTGCTAATGCCAAATTGGGGCATAAGGGGGGTGCCTAGCAAGACTCCCTGCAGCCCCCTGGAAGCAAAAATGGGCTGCCGGGGGGGGGGGCTTCAAGGGAGAAAAAAACAAAGAAATCCTCACTGTTTAGGGAAATCCCCAGGTGCACTGAGCTTCAGTTGAGAGCTTATTGTTAAGTGGCTGCTAGCTATCCTTGCTCAGGCTAAGCTACAAAATGTTTTTCCTCACTGTTTGGGGAGGAAAGAGAGAGAGAGGGAGAGAGAGAGAAGGGTAGACCCTTTTACTCACACTTCATCCTCACTGTTTGGGGATCCCCACGTGCACTGAGCTTGAGTTGAGAGCTTATTGTAGTTGGCTGCTAGCTATCCTTGCTCAGGCTAAGCTAATCAATAGTGGAGCTCTAAGAATGCCAGATTATCAATGGGCATCTTCTGAGTTTCAAAACGTCTGGCTTTTCTTCCTCCTACCAAAGACCTTCTGGGGTTCTTCACAGAAAGGGAGAAAGGAGAAAGGGAGAGAGAAAGAAAGAAAGAGAGACAGAGAAGAAAGAAAGAGACAAAGAAAGAAAGAAAAAGAAAAAGAAAAAGAAAAAGAAAAAGGAAGGGAGAGAGAGAGAGAATGCAGGTATCTCTTAACAGAGGCTTGAACTTGCCTGAAATTAGATCAAGCCCTACATCACTTAACCCAATGTATCAGATTAAATTGTTATTGAATTATTTTTGGTATACTGTATATACTACATTCTCTTGTGTAATTTAGTTATAGTGTAAAACTAGTCTCAAAATAAAAGGGAGATCAAAAATCCAATTAGTACCATGTAAATTCTGGAATCCCCAAAGACCTTTCCCATTGTATTTATTAAACAAATTAATATAGCTACTCAACTCATATACAGTGACTTTATCACTTTCGTGTTCCTTTCCTGTAGTTCTCAATGTGTCAATCTCCTTGCTACTCTATTTCCTCCACCAAAATTCTATTATAAATAATATTACCACACATTACAGCTCTAATTTTGTGTATTTGCGCCAGTAATTTTCAGAAAAATATTTATTCCTCTCTTACATAAGTTATTTAGAAGTAGCTTCATATGTCAGTTTACTTTTACCATTAAAAAAATGTTTTGTTGCATTATATGACTGCAAAAGTCTTTTAGCAGTTTCATGTAACAGGAAATATCCAGTAACAATTTTGAAAGTAGTTGTCATAGCCACAAACACCCTCCCCCCAAAAAGACAGAGAAAGAGAGAGAGAGAGAGAAACCTCTGTGCTATTATTTTTAATTGTTCCATTATTTATCATGTGTTATTTTACACTGTCCCTACACCTAGAATGATTTTACTGCCTTTCTTTTGCCCAGGGCTACCACATATTTTTCAGGGATTTACATGCATTCAATGTCTATAGTCCAGAGCATAAATATGTGTGTCTTTATTTTGTACATCAGGTTGCATAAGTCCATCTTAATATGCTATTCCTGCTATGTGATGTTTTGTATACATACAGAGAAAGAAGCACTCTTGTGATCTTTGACTTTTACGCTTGCTGTCAAACATCAGCCATAATACTAATTACTGTTTTGAACAATATGCACAAATGGCTATTTTATATGTGAAATTATGACTGAAATATTTCTGCACCTACAGGTGAAACTCGAAAAATTAGAATATTGTGCAAAAGTTCATTTATTTCAGTAATGCAACTTAAAAAGTGAAACTAATATATGAGATAGACTCATTACATACAAAGTGAGATAGTTCAAGCCTTGATTTGTCATAATTTTGATGATTATGGCTTACAGATCATGAAAACCCCAAATTCACAATCTCAGAAAATTAGAATATTACATGAAATCAATAAAACAAGGATTGTACATAGAACAATATCAGACCTCTGAAAAGTATAAGCATGCATATGTACTCAGTACTTGGTTTGGGCCCCTTTTGCATCAATTACTGCCTCAATGCGGCATGGCATGGATGCTATCAGCCTGTGGCACTGCTGAGGTGTTATGGAAGACCAGGATGCTTCAATAGTGGCCTTCAGCTCTTCTGCATTGTTCGGTCTCATGTTTCTCATCTTTCTCTTGGCAATGCCCCATAGATTCTCTATGGGGTTCAGGTCAGGCGAGTTTCCTGGCCAATCAAGCACAGTAATCCCATGGTCATTGAACCAGGTTTTGGTACTTTTGGCAGTGTGGTCAGGTGCCAAGTCCTGCTGGAAAATGAAGTCAGCATCCCCATAAAGCTCGTCTGCGGAAGGAAGCATGAAGTGCTCCAAAATCTCCTGGTAGACGGCTGTAATGAAGCACAGTGGACCAACACCAGCAGATGACATGGCTCCTCAAATCAACACAGACTGTGGAAACTTTGCACTGGACTTCAAGCATCTTGCAGTGTGTGCCTTGTCAGGGAGTTGATTGATCCCATCCTGGCTCTGGGATAATCGCACCCTGGTTTAGAGGTTTGGACCGAGGCTTTTCCTCGAATGTATACATTAAGAAAATAAAACCCGAAGAATTTCTAAGAGAAACTCATTTTATTGTAAAGTAAAAAAAATAACTCTTACTATCTAATTAATTGGCTACATCTTGGTAGCGTTCCTGCCTCACCTCTTGGCAGGAGAACAAAGGAGTAAGAAGAAGGATAATGGAGACTAGAAAGGAATGCACGCTTGCGCACTTAATACTGATAACAAAACTACTTAATACTGTAGCAAAACTACAGTAAGCCTATTAGACCAAAAATGACAGCTCAGCTGGGAAATACAAGAACGCAGTGACAATCCCCTTCTTTGCCAGTTGAGCGAACATCAGGTACATCATCACATAAGGCACATCTTCTTACGCAGAGACTCGTGTTGAGCTGCTGGGAGTGGCTTGTTGAGGATATCTGCAATCAGATCATGTGTAGATACATATTGCATTTTAACAAAACCTTTTTTCACCAATTGTTTTATGTTTTGATAACAGATGTCAATGTGTCTGGACCTAGAACCTGTGAAATGTGATTCAGAAATATAAACCACCGATTCATTGTCTTCCATCATGGTGATTGGTCGGGTTGGACGTGTCCAGATATCTGTGACCAAAGCATCAAACCAAGTTAGAGAATTACATGCATCTGAAACACAAGCATATTCAGCTTCAGTAGATGAACAAGAAACAAAATTCTGTTTACGCACTTGCCAATAAACAGGACATCCATTCAAGAACATCATATAACCTGAAGTACTTTTGCGTGATTTCTTATCACTCGCCCAATCAGAATCTGCATAACAACATAACTCTGCATAATCAGTATGTGTTGGCTCTAACAATAACTTCATGTGTTTTGTGTGCCTTAGGTATCTCAATAATTTCTTAACGCATGTCCAATGAAACTGTTTTGCCTTACCTACGTATCGTGACAAGAGATTAACACTAAGTGCAATGTCGGGTCTGGTCCAACTATTAATGTACAACAGTGACCCAATGACTGAACGATAAAGTGTTTGATCCTCGAACTCAGGACTCGGTTCTTGTGTCAAGTTGTGAAAATCTGTTTGCATGGGTGTCTTTGTTGTGTTAGCATCCTTCATGTTGCAATGATGCAAAATTTGCTCAATTTTATCTTGTTGTGAAAGACTAAAACCCTTCTGTGTTTTGTCAATCTGAACACCTAAATAAGTGCTAATATGACCTAAAGATTTCAATGTGAAGTATCTCTGCAAAGCTTTGGCAAAACTTTCACTCATCTGCTTATTTGGACCAATATAAACAATGTCATCAACATAAACAAGAACTATTTCATATGCATTGTTAGATCTTTTTGTGAACACGCACTCATCAGTTTCGGACTTAATAAAGCCCATTGAATTTAGTTTGTCAGTAAGACATAAGTACCACATTAAACCAGACTGTTTCAGACCATAAAGACTTTTGTGTAGAAACCAGGTATCCCCTTCTTGCTGTCGGAACCCTGGAGGACCTCACACGTAGATTTCTTCAGATAGGTCAGCATGTAGATAAGCCGTGTCCACGTCGAACTGGAAAACTTCTAAACCAAGGATAGTTGCAGTTGCTAAAGCAATTTTTACACTCTCAGTTCTGACTGTCGGTGAGTAGGTATTTGTGTAGTCCTCAGGATAACGTTGAGTGAAACCCTGAGCTACAAGTCTGGCCTTGTACAATGACTCACCATTTGGTTTCTTTTTGATTCTGTAGACCCATCGAGTGCCAATGATTCTTTTGTTTGCTGGAGGTTTTGCAGGTGTAAATACCTTAAGTTTCTTTAGACTGTCCATTTCAACCTGCATTGCATCATACCACTTCTCTTGCTCTGAATCAGGAAGATACTGGATTTGTGTGAACGTATCAGGTGGAAGTGTAACATTGCAAATCAAAGGCAAGGGTGCTTTTGTTAGTTGCCACGAAAATCGTTGTGGAGGGATTCCTTTTTTGGCCCTCTTGGAACGTCTCGGAACAACAGTCCATTCTTCTTCTGCTTCGTCCTCGTCCTCACATTCATCGCTAGCATCAGCATCCGCGGCTCGCGAAGACGGAACATCGGGTTGAGAAGAACTGGTGGATGGAACTTTTGCCTGTGAATCTTGGTCATCAGGCTGCGTGGCATCAACAACATCATCTCTAGGAAAATAAACTCCAGGATCATTGGAATGAATCCTGGACCAGTCAACATCTTCCTCAAAATTAGCAGATTGGGAAATCACAATTACATGTTTAGAGTCAATAAATTTGCTCCATTTTGAGTTATCATCAATACCCATAAATCTCAGTCTCTTTGCTACTGGACCTCCTTTTCTTCTTTGAGCTAAGGGAATGTTCACCATAGCGTATGAACCAAAAATATGGAGGTTTTTGAGATCTGGCTTGTAACCATACATCATGAAGAAAGGAGTCTGATTTATTACACTGCTCCAAGTACGGTTGACAATGTAATTTGCATATTTGATAGCTTCACCCCCGTATGGCATACTAAGGTTGGCGTCTTCTAGGAGACAATGCATCATGGTTTGCAGGACCCCTTGACGTCGTTCTACGACCCCGTTATGAGTTTGATGAATAATTCCATTCTTACGCATCCAATCCTGGAAACGCTGAGACATGAATTCGGCACCACGATCACTCTGGATTCTGGCGATGCGAACTTGGTGTTGGGTAGAAACAAGGGCTGCAAAGTCTTTAAAGATCTGAAAAGTCTCAGATTTTTCTTTCATAGGATATACATATCCATATCTGGAATAATTATCAACAATTGTTAGAAAATATTTCCTGCCACCAAGTGTTGGCGGAAATGGACCAACTATGTCAGTGTGTACCAAATCAAAAATGCGTGTTGACAGGCGTGTAGCGTGTTTGGGAATGGCTGCTGCTTTGGATTTGGCCTTCTCGCAGACAGCACAATCCAAAAACACCTTACACCCCTTTAGATCCAAACCTTTTGCGAATTCTGGCATTTTTCTAAGAACACGGAAACTGGCATGCCCCAATCTTCTATGCCACTCGTGGATACACTTGTAATGCAAAGGTTTATCAGTTAGTGAATTTTCAACATTGACAGTTTTATGAGGAACCTCAGGCTTGCTCTGAGCAACCTGTTTCCTAATTTTCTTTTTGTTGGCTTTAGGAGCCTTTCGAGTAGCAACAGGATCTCTCTCTGGAGTATCTCTCTCTGGGCCTGCGCTCTCCTTCTTTGGAGTTTGTATACTTGCCTGTGCTTGTGATTTAGGCTTTGGCTTTAAGTAATAAACACCACCAATCAACATGGTTTCAGCAACAATATCTCCATTTTTAACTATGTAACTTGCTTTCTCAAGGTGGTGAACCTGGAACTTTAAAGCTCTAGATAAGTGGGCTTGACTAAGCAAATTGCTATTTGCTGTTGGTATGTAATAAACATCAGGGATGAATGTATCGAGCTCTTCAACATAAACAGTTCCTTTTCCTACGACCTTACAAGGATGATTGGAAAAAGAATAAAGTTCACGTAGCTCAGGTTCAGGCTCGTGCATCTCTGTGAAAAGTTCCTTTCTGTAGGTAACATGCAATGCTGCACCACTGTCCAAAGTCCACAAAAGCCGTCTATCGTACTCTGGATGAGGTTGTGGATCATTGGTTATTGCCAGTGTGGCAAGTGGAGCTTGTGGATCACGCCTTGGACCACGACGACCTTGTCTTCTGCCTCTGCCTCTGCGTCTGGAATCTGTTCCTCTGGGCTGGTATGAGACAGGAGCTGGAGCTCGTTGGGGACAATCCTGGGTGGCATGTCCCACACGATTGCAGATGTAGCATCTTGGCATCCTTGGAGCGTAGGTCCTTCCTCGGAAGTGACGCCTCGCTGGAGCTCTTGATGCGGGTGGTTCCCTCAAATGTGGCGTGGCTAACATGAAAGCTTCCTCTTCAATTAAAAGTCTACATACATTGTCCACTGTGCGTTGAGCAATAGGGACTTGGTTAATTTTTGTAACAGCATCTTTCCAGTCATAGTTCAATGAGTTAATGATAATGCTGATCATTTGAATATCATCAATATTATGACCTCTTTCTCTCAATTCTGTTCTGATTCCTTTCAGTTTGGTCAAATGTCCTCCAATTTGATCACCAGGTTTCAATCTCGAACCATGGAGCTCAGACATGAGCAAACACGAAGATTCAATTGAAACGGGCCTGTAGCAATTTTCCAATTGGGCCCAAATTTGTTGGGCTGTTGCATCAGGTGGAAAAGTGACCTGCAGTTCAGTGTCCATGGACATCAATAATGTTGTGCGAGCTCTAATCTCTAAGTCCCTCATTGCAAAAGTCCATGGCTGTGCAGGAGGATTAAAAATCATGCAGTGAGTGCCTTCTCTGAGAAGCAATAGTGTAATCTCACTGACCCAGGCTTTATAATTGCGTCCTGACATTTTTAGTTTGGACTCACCAGCTAGTGGAGCAACAGAAAATGCCTGGTGAGGAACATGCATTTGATATGCTGGCTGTGCCATTGGAGGTGGACCAGGAGCTGGTCTTGGTTGTGCCATGGCTGGGGGCACATATGCAGGCATTTGTGGCTGTTGCATTGGAATCTGCTGCATTCCAGCTACCATTTGTGCTTGAGCCTGCCTTTGCTGCATTAAGCATTCTTGTGTTCCATCTAAAGAGACACCATCACCACCAGGGGGTGTAGAAGATCGGGTCTGTGGAAACACTTGTGGCATTTCAGCCTGAATATTTGAACGAGCCAAGGACACATTTGCTAACGTCTGCTGCAACAATTCAAAATGTTCATGCAAACTGTGTTGCCTTTCAGCTTCCTCTAGTAAATTACTTTGGCCGGCAGATGGTGCTGCACCTATAGTCTCGGGCAGGTCTGCATATGTGGCACTTGTAATTTGATCAGGGAGGATTTCATGTGACGTGTGCATTGCTCTCTGTTTTAATTGTCCTGACACAGAATCCACCAGGGGGTGT
>WNWU01012747.1:89770-116627 GCA_012654045.1 Ptyas mucosa
GATTCATGATGAAATACTGCACAGGACAAGGGATGATCCGTTGGAGCATAGAGGGAGACAACTGGTGGTTCTAAAACAAGTTCCTAGGAGAGTGAGAGAACTAAGAAGGCCATACCAAACTCTAACTTCCAAACTAACACGATTAAACATTAACTTTAGATGGTTGATACCAGAGGGTATTACGGTAACCTGGCAGGAAAAAAGACTTAGGCTTGATACAATAGATAAAGCGGAGGAATTTTATAGGCAAAATTTCGGTAATGATAATGAATTAGAGGAAAGAGAAATAAGAGAAGAAGGTGAAGCAAAAGAACAGACACTGGAGGAGACAGAAGCATCAACAAAGGAAAGAGGAAATGGGAAGGAAGGAAGAATGGATACAGAAGGATATGATGATGAAAGAAAACACAGACTTCCGTTGGGAGTGCGACATCGCTAGACGCTTCTTTTTGAAGCGCCAGCCCAGGGCTCCGTAGAACTGCAAAGAACAGCGACTATCAGCTGTCTTGCGGTTTGGAAACTTTCCCCCTGGTATGAGGGGGGAAAGTGAGTAGACGGGTGGGGTAGAGCTCCCTGAGAGTGCCAGATTTTACCCATAATCTGGCGCTCGAAGATGAGACCTCCCCGTTAAGCCTGTCAGTACTCCGGACCCTGGATGCCTCTGCTTTGCAGAGCTAGATGTCGTTACCATCCCAGCAATTAACTTTAAACAAATACTTTCTGAATAAAGCTGGCGGAGCACAAGCAGCATGAATGAAACAGAAAGTATTTTTTTTTCTTTCTAACTCCAAAGATTTACTCTCTCTAAAAGATTTTTTTTAAGCTGAAAGTGAAAGCAAGATGGTATTTGAGTTTTAACGGGGCGTGAAGAAGTGAAAGTTAAAAGTAATTATTGATAAGCCCCTGTTTGAAACGTAAAACTCCTTTTTGAAAAGTGGATGAAACAAGAAAGGATGTAATAATAATAATTGAAGCAGCAATACAAATTACAAATTGTAAAGGGTCTTTTTTTTTCCTTCTTGATACTCTTTTTTTTCTTTTTCTTTTTCTTTTTTTTTTTCTGTCCTTCTGGAAGGGAAGGAAGAAGGGGGGCGAGATGGCTGGTCTTTTTGAAAGCAAAGAAAGCAAAGGAGGGTTAATTAACCCTCAATGGTCTGACTTTGAGGAAGCTTTGAGCTCAATTACCTCTGCTTTATTGAAAAGAATTGATACTATATTTCAAGCTTTTCAGGCTGGAAACAATGAAACACATGGAAATACTGAGTTGCAATCTAGCAGTGGGGGATTGAACGAAGAGTTGGGAGATGGAAAAGTACAACAACAGATCACCGAGGAGAGAAAGATGGAGGCTGTGCAGAATAAGGAAGAAGTCTTGGAAGCTGATGAGATTTTGGTTACACGAATTTTTTCTTATAAAAACCAATCTGCATTTAAAGAGCTGTTTCCAAAAGAAGTTATATTTCTCCAAAAATTTTATATTATGCAATCCCAAAAATTGCAAAATTTTACTGGAGTTAAAAAAGGCAGAGGGTTCAAAGTTAAAAAGAAAGTTCATAAAAAGGAAAAGAAGAAAGATTGGAAAAATGGAAAATAACCCTGCTTGATGAGATGATGGTCCTTAAAAAGTATTGTTTAGCTGTTTAAAGATTTTGAACTTGTGGAAAAAAAAACAGACAGCAGTTTAATGCCAGTTATCTAAGCGATGAGCGACGATGAGGAGGCAACCTACAGCTGTATTGGAATATTTTGAGAAGAATAAACAGATCACTGCAATGCTGGTGGGTTGGGCTGTAAAATATGCCCTGACTTGAATGATTTGGAATATTTTATTAAGGACTGTAACAAATTTGGACTTAATTGCAATCGCAGAAGTTTTATTGAATATAGTAAATTGGAGTCTCCTGACTGATGGTAATAAATATAAGGCAAAAGGACTATGGACCTAGGGCAACTGCAGTTGATCTGGTGGTTTCCCTAACACGTCTGATGAATTTATTAATCTAATTTTTGACTGGATTTGATGGATATTATTTCAAATACAATTATAAAGTCACTCAGGGTTTTTTTTTTATATAAAGAAGCAATTTTTATTTAGGTGGGTAGATGCAAATGAAGACATTCTACATGCTGTTGGAGGATGTGAAGACAAGAAGATTAGCAACTGGTTTAATCTAGTATGAAGAATTTAAATGTTTGATATAGTTAATAAATGATGTTTTTAGCTGATTTGTTAATATGTATTGACAAATTAATAAGAGGTTTGATTATTACTTTTTAATTAAAAAAATTATTATTTTTTATTAAGTGCTTTAATTATAATTGGACCTTTATGGTTTAAAAGTGGAGGACAGAAGAGTTTATATAACATTTTATTTTAAATTTGGGGTTTTTGAATGAGGGTTTCTTTTTTTTTTCTTTTTTGTTTTCAATGAAAGAAGTTATAAAATATCTTGTTAAATTGTATAGACCTAATAATTTGTTAAGCACTAAATAGCTAAATTGAGTAAAGATAGGTTTAATTAGGTAATACTTAACTGTTTTATTAGCTGTTGTAATTATGAATGGATATTAATTTTGTTGAATTAGATGGAATAAGAAGAAAGAAGACTTGCTTTCCTTTTATCTATTTGTTTAATGATTATGATTATGATAAGTGTGAAATGGAGTTTAATTTAGAGAATTTGAGCTGTATTTTATTTTATTTTGTATTTGCTCTGGGAAGTCGGGGGGGTGGTTGGGGAGGGGGGAGAAAATGTATGTAAAACTTTTAAAACTTTTTCAATAAAAAAAAAAGAAAGAAAACACAAAGAATACAAAGAAATTAGACAGACGAGGGCGACAAGATCCAGACAGAAGTAGAGATGTACAAGAGGGAATAACGCTACTATCAGTAAATGTTAATGGCTTAAATTCTCCTATTAAGAGGAAAAATTACTTTAACAAATTGAGTAAGATGTGTTTAGATACAATAGTGTTGCAGGAAACACATATAAAGGAGTCACATCAACAGGTATTAAAATGTCCTAAACTAGAGAATATGTTTACAGCTCTATCTCAACAAAAAAAAGAGGAATTGCGATATACTGTATATCAAAGAAGGAATCTCAGCAAAACAGATATGTAAAGATGAGGAGGGCAGAATATTAATAATAGAGATAATATTAAATGGGAAGAAAATAATTTTGGTGGGAGTATATGCGCCGAATGAGGGCCAAATGACATTCTATAAAAAACTACATAATATGATTGAAGAATTAGAATATGATAACATTTGTATAGTCGGAGATCTCAATGCAATAGTAGATAGAGATCTAGATTATAAGAGTGACAAAAAGAGGAAAAGCACCAGAAGGATATTGCCCATCACGTTTTTTCAAATGGTTGAGGAGCTAGGTATCAAAGATAGTTGGAGAGAAAGGAATGGGAAAGAGAAACAATACACTTTCTACTCGGGCAGACATAATACATGGTCCAGGATTGACATGGCATTAGAACTTGATTCGGAAATCGAGGAAGTTAAAATCGACAAAAATTCATGGGCCGATCATAATCCTATTGGAATTAAATGGAGAGGGCAAAAGAAGATGAAAAGATGGAGATTGAAAAAGGCAATCTTAAATCAAAATGAATTCAAATTGAGAATGAATGAACAAATGGGCTTATTCTTCCAAGACAACAAAAAAGAGGATACAAACAACCAAAATCTTTGGGATACTGCAAAAGCCTTTATGAGAGGAGTTACGATAGAGTATATGGCCAAGGAAAAGAAACAAAAGAAACGAAGACAAAAAAAGTCTAGAAAGAGAATTGAATAGAGTTGAGAAGGGACTGCAGAAAGAGCCACAAAAACAAGAGCTAAAACAGCAATTAGGAGAAATTAAACATAAACTAAATATTATTGAGAAGGAGGGGTTGGCCCAGCAAATAAAAGGAATCAAACAAAATTTTTTTGAGAATGCGAATAAGCCGGGACAGTGGCTAACATATAGATTGCAGAAACAGAGGGATACAAGATGGATTAGCAAACTACACAATGATGAGGGAGAATTAATGTACCAAAACGAAGAAAAGAAAATGGTAGTTTATGAATTTTTAAAAAAATTATATGAAGACAAAGAAGAGATAGGGGAAGATAAGATTTGGCAATATTTTCAGAAAACGGGATTGCCCAAAGTCCTGGAAGAAAGTAAGGAGATATTAAATAAAGAGGTAACATCATTAGAAATATTAGAGGCAATCAAGAAGCAAAAGATAAATAAAGCCCCAGGTCCCGACGGATTACCATCAGAGATACACAAAAATCATCAGGAAATATTAAGCCCTATTTTGTAAGAAGTCTATAATGAAGTCTTAAACAAGGCAAAAATTCCAACCACATGGAAAGAAGCAACAATTACTCTGATCCCGAAGGAAAATTCTGATCTGACATATGTAAAAAATTATAGACCGATATCTTTATTGAATTCGGACTACAAAATTTTCATGACAATTATGGCCGAAAGATTAAAAAAATTCTTAGAAAATTTTATCCACTCTGATCAAAATGGCTTTCTGCCCAGACGATATATAAGAAATAACATTAGGATTATATTAAATATTATGGAATACTATGAGCTTCACAATGAAAAACGGATGGTACTAATATTTGCTGATGCACAGAAAGCAATTGATAATGTTAAATGGGAATTCATTTTAAATCAACTAAAGTATATGGAATTTGGGGAAAAATTTATAAGGATGTGCAGAGCAATTTACTTGGAACAAGAAGCAAAAGTGGTAATTAATGGGGAAACAACAAAGAACTTCCAAATCCAGAAAGGTACGAGACAGGGCTGTCCACTACCGCCCCTACTGTTTATTTTATCGTTAGAAGCATTGAATAGAGTAATTTGAGAAGATATCCAAATTAAAGGTTTAAAGATCAGAAATGAAATTTTTAAATTACAAGCATTCGCAGACGATCTCGTCTTTATTATTGAAGAGCCAATGCAATCGGGCATATGGCTAATGGAAGTACTGGAGGAATATGGGGAGGTAGCCGGCTTAAAGATAAATAAGGACAAAACAAAAATTTTAGTAAAAAAACATGACGTAGGAGCAAAAAAGAGATATAGAGGGGAAAATTGATATTCAGATAGTTTAAAAAATTAGATATCTAGGGATTCAATTGACATCAAGATGCGTGACACTTAAAGAGGAAAATTACTGAAATGTAGTGGGTTCCAATAAAGCCAGGCGACTCCCAGTGACTTCAGCTCTTTTTTATTACATGTTAAAAGCAAGTAAAAAGGATTGAAACCAGCATGCATAGCAAGGAACAAACCAAGAATTATATACAATCAGGAAATCACTCATTGGTTGGCCACTGGGTGGAGTAAGTGGCCAACAAAGCTGATTGGAGCTAACCCCGGCCAGCCAGCCCCAGCCACTAATGAGTAGAAGCTGGAAGTTTACCAGCCGGAGCCAGCAACCCGGAACTCAGCCAAAACCAATCCCAAGACACAACAATTACAATAGACTAATTGAGCAAATTAAAATTGATTTAGAAAGATGGAGAAGATTGCAACTCTCCTTTATGGGGACAGTTGCTACGATTAAGATGAATGTGCTAACCCAAAAATTTATATTTATTTCAATGTATACCAATCTGGCTCAAAAAAGATTTCTTTACGAATTTGAATAGAATTATAGCAAAATTTATATGGCAGGGCAAAAAGCCAAGAATTAAATTAAAATTATTACAAGATGCAAAAGAAAGAGGAGGATTTGGTCTTCCAAATTGGGAAAAATATCGGCAAGCTGCAGCCCTGGTTTGGGTAAGTGATTGGCTACACCTCAAAAATAGAAGACTGTTGACACTAGAAGGACATGAACTTCAAATAGGGTGGCACGCTATCATCTGGGAAGAGAAGTATAAGATTCACCAGTACTTCCAAAGGCATTATATTAGGAGGGCACTTTTAGATATTTGGATTAAGACCAAAAGAAGTAACTATATAGACATCCCCAACTCGATATCGACAGTAGAAATGCTCACACATCCTAATCTTCTCAAAACGGGAGGGGCTATTACATATAAAGAATTATTAAACGTGAAAGGGGAATTAAAATCAAGGAAGAAGTTAAAGGAAGAAGGAATTGAATTAGAATGGTGGATATACCTACAAATACAATCCAAATTTACGAAGGATAAAAAAGAACGGGATATAAAATTAGAATCATCAGAACTGGATAAAATTTTACTAAGCATAGAGGGAAAGGCCATAAAAAAACTGTACCACTATTTATTAGAACAAGATATGCTCTCAGGGCCCCCGAGCCCAGCGCAACCAAAGAAACTCCACTCCGTTCAGCTCTTTCCGAAATGGGTTTATTGGGCGCTGGCGGCAGGCACACGCTGCGAACGTCTAGGATGCTGCGAAGTTAGTGTTACAAGCCCTGGGTTTCTAGCAATTTAAATATCCCGCGCTGAGCACGCCAGGCATAAAACCACGCCCCTGCTCTCAATTAGCAGTTCCGGACGCGCTCCCTCAGAAGGTACAAACCCTAATCCCACTGCAACCGCCATTCCCCCACCCCGCAAATGGCCGCCTAAACACCCGTGCTACCACCCCCCTCTGTCGTGCTTGAAGTGTTCATTCCTCTTCACCCCACTCGTGCATCAGCGATGTCGAGCAGTTAGCAGGGCTCGACAGGCGGCTCCCCTTCACCACATCTCCTTCTGTAACAGAAAGGTTAAGGTTTAATATCAGACCTAGGTTTATGGGGATGTATCTTATGAAAGTGTCTGACCAACCTCCTTGCGTTGACATCAGACGCGGATACCCATGATGCCTCCTCGTAGGGATACCCTTTCCACCGTACAAGATACTGAAGCTTCCCATATTTCAGCTTAGCATCGAGAATCTCCTCTATTCCATAATGCCCTTCTATTACAGGCCCTGGGCGTTCTGGGGTATCTCGTGATTCCGGGACTAGTTTGAGAAGGCTACAATGGAATACAGGGTGGATTTTCCCCAGCAAAGGTGGTAATTTGAGAACAACCGTGACAGGATTTATCACTTTTATTACGGGAAATGGGCCTAAAAACTTTGGCCCCAGCTTACGGTTGGGTACTCGTAACTTAATATATTTAGTTGACAAATACACCATGTCTTCTATTTGTAAAGGTCGAACTGGGTCTCGTTTTTTATCTGCTTGGGTTTTATACTCAAGGGCTGCTTTATCCAGTGCATCCCGTACCTGCGGCCATAAAGTCCGGAGTTTTCCAGCCCATTCCTGGGGCATAGTTGAAGTATCTGTTGTGTATTCTAGCTCCAGTATAGCTACAAACTCTCGCACCATCACTACTTTAAATGGCGTCAGCCCCATACTGCTATGCACAGTATTATTGTACACTACTTCAGCGAAGGGTAAGAGGGAAGTCCAGTCAGTTTGTTGATATGAGATATAACAGCGGAGATAACGTTCGATCATAGCATTTGCCCGCTCGGCCGCCCCATTAGTACTGGGGTGGAACGCAGAGCTAAGCCCCTGGGTAGACCCAATGTCCCGTAGGAAATTCCGCCAGAAACGAGCCATAATCTGGACCCCCCTGTCTGAGATGATTCTTCTGGGCACCCCATGTAACCTGTAAATGTGCTGGATGAATAATCTGGATAGTTTCCGAGCTGATGGTAACCCAGTGCAAGGAATGAAATGGGCCTGTTTAGAAAACAGGTCAATAACAGTCCATATGACTGTGTTCCCATTACTTTCCGGCAGATCTACCACAAAGTCCATTGCTATTTCCTCCCAAGGCTGGTTGGGAGTAGCCACTGATTGTAAAAGGCCTAAAGGTCTTCCAGTTCGGGGTTTAGTTCTTGCACAGGTAGTACAGCTCCGCACATATTCCTCTATATCACTCCTCATATGGGGCCACCAAAACTGTCTCCGGGTTAAATGAAGTGTTTTGAGAAACCCGAAGTGACCAGCCGGCTTAGTGTCATGACATTTCTGCAGTATAGCTATGCGCATACTTTGTGGTACATACAACTTATCCCCTTTCCAAGCTAGGCCATCTCTATGTGTTAACACATGGGTATTGTTTTGTAACCACATATCTTGAGCCAATCCCTGCTGTAAAAGATCATGCCATGTAGTATGTCCATCCAGCCGGAGTGCCGCGGTACCGTTTCCTGCCTTCCACCCTGGGACCATAGCTTGCACAATTTCATCCCTTTTACTATTGAATTGCGGCATCCGGGATAAGGCATCAGCCAGGAAATTTCTTCCCCCCGGTACATACCGCAGAGTGAACCTGAAATGTTGAAAATGTTGGGCCCACAGCGCCTACTTAGGTGATAATCTTCTAGGTGTTTGCAATGCCATCAGGTTCCGGTGGTCCGTCCACACCTCAAATGGAACCGTTGCCCCCTCCAATATATGCCGCCAGGTGAGGAGAGCCCACCGTACTGCGAAAGCCTCCTTCTCCCAAATAGCCCACCCCCGTTCCGTGGGAGTGAATTTCTTTGAAGTGTATGCACACGGGTGTAACTGGCCTTGGGCATCGGACTGTAGCAACACAGCCCCGACTGCTACGTCACTCGCATCCACTTGTACTATGAACGGCTTTGACTGATCAGGGTGGTGCAGAATAGGGGCTTCCACAAACCGGCGTTTTAAGGCCTCGAATGCTTTTTGACACTCTACAGTCCACTCTAGCCGTTGTCCAGGACGAGGGTCTCCGGTATCCTTTGTGCGTAACAGATTGGTAAGTGGCAGAGCGATTTGGGCAAATGTTGGTATAAACTGACGATAGAAGTTGGCAAAGCCAAGGAAACTTTGCAATTGTCGTCGAGTCCCCGGTGCTTGCCACCCCAGAACGTCAGCCACTTTTTTGGGATCCATTTCAATACCATCCCGGGAAATACGATACCCCAGGTAGTCCAGACGTGTTTGATGAAATTCGCATTTTGACACCTTTACATAAAATTTGGCTCTTAAGAGCCACTCTAACACTTGATGGACTAGGTGTATATGTTCTTCCATGGTTTGGGTATATATTAGTATATCGTCTAGATAGACTAGGACCCCACAGTATAGATATTCATGGAGAACCTCATTAATTAATTGCATGAAGACTGCCGGAGCCCCTTGCAGTCCGAACGGCATGACACAAAACTTATAGCTACCCAATGGGTAGTTAAACGTGGTCTTCCACTTGTCCCCCTGTTTGATCCTCACGCGGTAGTACGCTTCCCTGAGGTCTAACTTCGTGAAATATGTACCTGTGGCCAGGGCGGCTAGAAGGTCTTTCAGCAAGGGAAGGGGATACAGGGGCTCCACGCTGACTGCCTTCAAACCACGGTAATCAACACAGAGACGAAGATCGCCATCCTTCTTTTCCCGGAAAAGGACTGGAGCGGCCAGGTGTGACCGACTGGGCTGTATGAATCCGCGTGCTAAGTTTTTATCAATATACACCCGTAACTCCTCCACCTCCCTCGGGGTCATTGCATACATACGTGGTTTTGGTAGCTTTACCCCAGGGATTAGTTCGATTGCACAGTCCGTCGCCCGATGTGGTGGTAATGCATCACATTCCTTCTCATCAAAGACCTCTGCTACATCCGAATAAACAGCGGGAACCCCAGGGAGAGGTGTCCCTTCAAATCCCGCAGACACAACCCCCTTTGTCATAGCCTCTTCCCTGGTAGTTGGCTCTGGACCCACCTCTAAACGGAGTTTCTGGAATCCCCCCTCCCACCATATGGTAGGCCTCCACTTGTCCAACCAGGCTAGACCTAGAATGACTGGTTCAATCATAGTGTCCACTACCAGGAAATGTATGTGCTCCCAGTGAGCTCTGATTATCAGTTTCACCCGTTCTGTTACGTGAGTGGTCGGAGTACCCGCCAGCGTGGACCCATCCATTTGTTCGAAAGCTATTGGTGTCTTTAACGGGATTAACCGAAGACCCAACTGTGTAGCCAATGACCGTCGCATTATACACCGCATGCACCCCGAATCAACAAGCGCCTCTTGTTGAACTGCTAGTCCCCCTTGTGGTGATTGCAAGGTTACCAGAATGAGAAATGGTCGTATAGGAGCACTTACCATTGGATCACCGTTCCCCTCTTCCTCGTCACTCTCTGCTACGACTACAGGTACAATCCCAGGGTGCGAAGCAGGTCCCAGCTCCTTCTTTGGTGTGTTGGTCTCGTTTGCCATCGGCTGTGACACCCCCTGCATCTTTTTGGGGGTTATCCGTGCCCGACCTCGGCCGCTCACTGTTGGCGTCGTTGGACCTGTTGACTGTACCGGTGGCAATGGGCATTCTATAGCCCGGTGGCCTATCTGGTTGCATCGGAAACACCGTAATGGCTGACGAGGTGGTTCTGTGGTCCTCACTGCAGGGTCACTCCGTTCTCCAGGTCTAGGCGGCAACGGTCGCTCGGACATCCGTCGTACTTGGGGTGGGGCTCCGAGTCCCCTCACCCGAAATTCCCGTAGGCCTACATCCAGATCTATGGCTGCCTTACACCATTCTGTCAGACGAGGTGGTAGACCCCGATATACAGAGGCCTGTCGTAGTTCATGGTCTAACCCAAGATGAAATTGATGGACCAGCATACGTTCAGGCCAAGCCTGGACTCTCCCTGCCAATTTCCGGAACTCCTTGACGTAATCCTTGGCCGGGCGGCCTCTTTGTTTCAGGGCTACCAATTCCCCCTCGGCTACCTGGGTTCTGGTGTCATCCTCAAATCGGGCTCTTAGCCCTTCCAGGAAGAGACCAACATCCGTTAACTCCCGAGCATGGTCGCTATGGAGATCTGCTACCCAATCTGCAGCCTCCCCAGTCAGGGTCATTGTAATGGCCACCACCATGGACCATTGCGTGGGATACAAGCGGCCATATAGGTCAATGTAGCTTAAGTCCTGGCTTAAAAAAAGAGCTACCCTATCCGGATTACCATCAAAGGTGGCCTGCAGAGGGGGAGGGCCCCAGACTGGCTGTGGGCCCCACACCCCCTGCTGGCCCATTGGCCCCTGACCAGGATATCCCACTGGCGCTGGTTGTATTGTGCCTCCATCGTGCCCCTGCCCACTACGGAGGGCCCCTGACCCCATTCCTGCGTCTGTCTTCTCATCACCCTGGCTGCGGCTGCGGGCACATTCTTTTGGGCGTACCACCGGCGTTTGGGTTCTCCCCGGGCTTTCCTTCTGCTTCTTCTCTTCCTCCTCCGTCTCCTCTTCCGTAGGCTCCCTCACAATAGCGGCCTCCACTCCTTCTGCCATTCCTTGTGGTAACATTAACGCTAACTTCCTCTCAGGGACCCCGAGCCCGGCGCAACCAAAGAAACTCCACTCCGTTCAGCTCTTTCCGAAATGGGTTTATTGGGCGCTGGCGGCAGGCACACGCTGCGAACGTCTAGGACGCTGCGAAGTTAGCGTTACAAGCCCTGGGTTTCTAGCAATTTAAATATCCCGCGCCGAGCACGCCAGGCATAAAACCACGCCCCTGCTCTCAATTAGCAGTTCCGGATGCGCTCCCCAGCTGCTAGTCGACGCCTCCTCCATGGAGTTCAGCGGCAGGAATGTAGCCCGTCAGAAGGTACAAACCCTAATCCCGTCGCAACCGCCATTCCCCCACCCCGCAAACGGCTGCCTAAACACCCGTGCTACCACCCCCCTCTGTCGTGCTTGAAGTGTTCGTTCCTCTTCACCCCACTCGTGCGTCAGCGATGTCGAGCAGTTAGCAGGGCTCGACATATGCTTGAAGAACAAGTTAAGGAGACGATGATAATCTGGAGTAGATGCTTTGGGTACAGTATTGATTTGGACAATTGGCAAAATCTGTGGGAAAAAAATATCAAAATCACACTGGCGGCTTCTTATAAAGAAAACCTGTATAAAATGTTTTACAGGTGGCACTTCCCACCCGCAAGATTGGCAAGAATTAGTAAAAAATACTCCCCAATTTGTTGGAAATGTGAGGCGGAACTAGCAGTGGTGGGTTGCTACCGGTTCTCCCCGGTTCGCAAGGACTGGTAGCGGTAATTTGGGCTGGTTCGGAGAACCATTAGTAATTGCTGGCTGGCCACGCCCCTGAACCAGTACGCTCGCTCGCTCCAACCGCCCAACGTTCGCTCACCCCGCCACCCTCCACCCAGTCACTCCTCACTTATACTGTGTGGGTCCTCGCTTGCAGCTTGCCTGCCCGAAGTACTGCGCCTGCCAGGTAAGCCTGCGAGTCGCGGCCTACCTAGCTTCCCCTGCCCCCCCATCCCCCCCATCCCAGCCTGCCTCCCCTACTCCCTTCCCTGCAGCCCGTAGCCCTGCCATGCTTCCCTGACTTCCATGCAGCCTTCCCAGTGTCCCTGAGACCAGCTTGCGAAGGCAGGCAAGCGGGCCTGGCCACAGGGACCGCCAGGAAGGCAGGCAAGCATGGCAGGGCCACCCGGCTGTGGGGAAGAGAGCTAGCAGCTTACTTACTTCCCCGAAGCCCTGCCATGCTTGCCTGCCTTCCATGCTGCCTTCCCGGTGTCCCCATGGCCAGCTTACCATCCACCCCCACCCCGCTTCCCTTTTATCTTTGTTTAACGCACCCTGCTTCTCTCCCCAAACCTTGGGAGGCGGTGTCCTCCATGCTGCAAAGCCCTCGAAGCAGCTGCAGGAGGGGGAAAAGAAAAAAAACCCCTTGGCCTCTGAAGGCTTCGAAGGTGTGTGTGTATTTGGCGGCGCTGAAGTGAGCCACGCGATCGGCCCCTTGCCTTCGCTGCCACCTCCACCTCTGCCTCTTCCTTCTCTCTGCCAACAGAAGTCGGAGAGGAAAAGGCAGTTGCTTTGCTGAGCGTTTCTCCGCGTTTCCAGTGAGGGCGGCTGATTTGGGATGAAATGCGGAGAAACGCTCGGCGAAGCAACTGCCTTTTCCTCTCTGACTTCTGTTGGCAGAGAGAAGGAAGAGGCAGAGGTCGCGGCGGCAGCGAAGGCAAGGGGCCGATCGCGTGGCTCACTTCAGCGCCGCCAAACACACACACCCCTTCGAAGCCTTCGAGAGGCCAAGGCTTTTCTTTTCTTTTCCCACTTCTGCAGCCACCTCGAGGGCTTTGTGGCATGGAGGATGCCTCCTCCCAAGGTTTGGGGAGGGAAGCGGGACACGTTAAAGAAAGGTAAAAGGGAAGCGGGGTGGGGTGGGATCCTCTTCCAAGCGCAGATGGTTCCTCCTTTAATACCTGGTCCTGCACTTGACCTGGCCGGACAGCGCCTCCCCCCAGCGCCCTCCCGTCTGTCCTTCCTTCTCCTGACAGGCTGCGGAGACCAAAGGTCTGGGGGGGAGGGGGGCCTTTGTTGCTCAGGCCGAAAGAGAGAGCCAGCTTTGCTGGCTGAGGAACTCTGGGAGTTGAAGTCCACAAGACTAAAATTTGCCAAGGTTGGTGACCCCTGTCCTAGACCACTTTAGGAGCAAAGTGGTGGGTTTTGCTGGCATTTCAGGAGGAAGGGGAGGGAGGGAGGGAGGAAGAGAGAGAAATAGAAAAAGAAACAAAGAAAGAGACAAAGAAAGAAAGAGAAAAAAGTGGGAGAGAGAAAGAAAAGAGAGAGACAAAGAGACAAAGAGAGAGAAAGAAAAAGAGAAAAAGAAAGAAAGAAAGAAAGAAAGAAAGGGAGAGAGAGAAAAAAGAGAGAAAGACAAAGAAAGTCAAAGAAAGAGGAAGGGTGAGAGAGAAAGAGAGAAAGAAAGAAGAAAGAGAAAGAAGGAGGAAGGAAAGGGGGAGAGAGAGAGAGAGAGAGAGAGAAGAGGAAGGAAGGACCACAAACCCTGGCACTAGATGTGGCTTCAGAAGACACTTTGAAACAGAACAGCAATCTAGGCCTGGAAGGGACCTTAGAGGCCATCTAGTCCAACCCCCTGCTCCAGCAGGACACTTTACTGGATTATTTTGGTGCCTCTAACAGAGAGGAAAATTGTCAGAAAGGAGAAGGAGTTTACTAGGACAAGGCTGCCATGCAGAGAAAGGCAGAGATAGTCGTTGATTTATGACCAGAATTGAGCCCAAAATTTTGGTTGCTAAGCAAGAGCGTTGTTAAGTGAGTTTCACCACATTTTACTCAATCCATGATCTCTCCTGGGTCTAACAGTCATGTGTAGGCTAGGGAAGTAAATCTGAAGGCGTGTGTAATGTTCTAATGTACAGAGGTTATAGTTAAATGGGTGGCAGAAAGTGGACTCTGGGTGTGTTTTTCCAAATGAGGACCTGGTTTGTGGGAGCAATAAGCTGACTTTGTATAAAATAGAACACCGCTCGGGGGGGAAAGCCCTACTAAGCAGGTATATACAAAAGTATGAAGGCTATTGCTTAATGCATTGTAAGCCGGCCTGAGTCTCTGGAGAAGGGTGGCATATATAAATCAAAGTAATAAATAAATAAATAAATAAATAGTAAGCGAGGTTGAATATGTATAGTTTTAGAAGTGGTGTGTATGTGTGTGTGTACACACACATACAGTATATATAGTAAATAATGTATCTTTTTGTGTGCCTATACACTATACTATGTAATATGTATGTACACATATGGCATATGTACATAGGATTAAATAGTATATTTTGGATGTTCAGTAGTAGTAAATAAATAGACAGGGAAATTATATCTCGTTGAGGCCTTTGAGGTGAGGAGAGGCCAGGCACCCTAACCATAACCCTTGACATGAGTGACGTCAAGCTGGCCACGCCTACCCAGTCACATGATCACCCAGCTACGCCCACCCAGTCACGTGACCACCAAGCCACACCCACCAAATAAGCCACGCCCACAAAACCGGTAGTAAAAGAAATTAGAACCCACCCCTGGGAACTAGGGTCATATTACCATATGTGGTGGGAGTGCTCAAAAGCCAAATGTTTCTGGCAGCAAATAAGGAGCTGGTTAGAAGAGATGTTAATGTTTAAAATAGAAGTTAAGCCAGAATTTTTCTTACTGGGCATGACAGATGGCAAATATGACAAAAATGTAACCTATTTAATATTGCATATACTTACCGTGGCAAGACTAGCATTTGCTCAAAAATAGAAGTGTAAAGAAATACCCTCAGAAGAAGAAGTAATACACAAAATTTACAGCTGTGCAGAGATGGACAGACTTACTTTAGAACTCAAAGACAAAAGTGAATCAACATACTATGAAGTCTGGAATAAATTTTATAATTGGTTAGATAAGAGGAAGAATGCCAAAAACAAGGGATAACGAATGTCTGGAAATGTATATATCAATGTATATTAATATATCAATGTATATTGAACTTGTGAATGTAATATTAGTTTATTAAATACATGCATAGTTGGTTAGGTTAGTTGGTTAGTAAAATACTGGTTAGTTGGTTAGTTGGTTAGTAAAATACTGTATACTTGATATATAATGAAGTAGGAGATATGTAAATTTGTCTATAGAGCAATGAATAGATTACTTATTAACTTGATTTTGACGTAAATGTTAGAAACCAGAGACGTTGAGCAATGTCCATTGTTTTACTTTTAAAACTAATAAAATAATAATAATAATAAAAAACAAAACAAAGCAATTTCAAAACTCCATTTCTTTTACGTTAATTCTGATCGATATTCACTTCAAATTTATCTATAATCATTATAATCATTCCATCTTATTGCTAAAAATAATATTCAGTCAGTTCTCTATCTCCTCTTGGTTAAACCACACTTTCAAATCAGTTCCCAATCACTTTCTTTAACTCATTCAAAAAGATTTTTTTTCCTTTGGACTTTTGCTTTCTTCGCCGCCCAAATGCCAAAAGTGAGAGCCAATACACACTCGCTCTCCCACTTTTCCACTCTATTTTTCTTTTAGGTGGGTATGAAGACAAACTGTTTTTCCAAGAAAGGAGATTTTTTTCTCACCTAGACGACACACTCTGTCTTCCCTTTCTTCTTTCCGTTGTGACTGTCCCAGCTTTTCAGCGGCTTCTATGGC
This sequence comes from Ptyas mucosa, assembly GCA_012654045.1. Classification (NCBI taxonomy): domain Eukaryota; kingdom Metazoa; phylum Chordata; class Lepidosauria; order Squamata; family Colubridae; genus Ptyas; species Ptyas mucosa. The sequence continues at coordinate 105,739 of WNWU01012747.1, forward strand.
CACTTTCTCCGCCGTCCAGTTTGAGGAGCTTGTTCCGATCAACCAGGGATTTAGCGATCTCCCTGTGTTGATCAGTCTGTGCTCCTCTTGTTCATTGTCCCTACAGGACGACTTAGGTCACTTAAGACCAGGGGTGGGTTCTAAATTTTTTTACTACCGGTTCTGTGGGCATGACTTATTTTGTGGGTGTGGCTTGATGGTCATGTGACAGTGGGCGTGGCTTGATGGTCATGTGACTGGGTGGGCATGGCCAACTCAATGTCACTCACATCAAGGGGTGCCTCGCCTGGCCCCTCCCTTCCCAGCCATTCCTTGTCACACCCAGACTCAAGGTATCTATAGTTCTGTAAAAATGTTGTTCACCTTTTTTCAACTTTATTATCTACATACTATAGCTGTACTTTCATGGACCACTGAAAGGAGGAAATGGCTCACATGCTTTGCCCATGAGTGTGATAGGCAACAGGCTTTTAAGGGGCTGCCAGAAAGAAGGGGGGGGGGGGCAATGTATTTTCCAAAGTACCAGAAGGCAAAACAAGAAGCAATGGATGGAAACTGAACAAAGAGAGAAGCAACCTAAAACTAAGGAGAAACTTCCTGACAGTGAGAACCAATATAGGTGCAGAAATATTTCAGTCATAATTTCACATATAAAATAGCCATTCGTGTAATACAACCTGCATATTGTTCAAAACAGTCATTAGTATTATGGCTGATGTTTGACAGCAAGCCTAAAAGTCAAAGATTACAAGAGTGCTTCTTTCTCTGTATGTATACAAAACATCACATACCAGGAATAGCATATTAAAATGGACTTATACTGTTATGGAATGATGAGACCAAACAACATTCCTGGTCAGCCAGAGACAGTTTATTGCACAGTTTCAGAATCAGATTTGTATCTGCAATTCTGAACCAAGAAGAGCTCTGATACAATTGCTTTTATACTTTAACATGACAAAGGGTTTGATGTGAGCACAGCAGCTTATATATATGTATATATGTATATATAAATTTGATTTATATGCCGCCCTTCTCCAGAGACTCAGGGCGGCTTACAATGCGCTAAGCAATAGCCTTCATACTTTTGTATATTTATACAAAGTCAGCTTATTGCCCCCACAAACTGGGTCCTCAATTTACCTACCTTAGAAAGGATGGAAGGCTGAGTCAACCTTGAGCCTGGTGAGATTCGAACCTGCAATAATTGCAGGCAGCTGGTGTTAATAACAGGGTGCTTTAGACCACTGTACTACCAAGGCTCTTTTTAGGTGATGATTGATACTTTCATCAGTTTTCTATATTACTAAATTCCTACATTAATTTCTAGTACATGAGATCATCTTAGCTAAACATCCTTTATTAATTTTGTGATTGCTGATGCATAGGTTAATGGCTGCTTTGGTTAATAAGTGACTCTTGCTTCATATGGATTTCCTTGCAACGTGACAGCTTGGTCTGTCAGATGTTATGTATTAACAAAAATGGAATTTAGCTGACTTGGTGAAATCTCCAAACAAGCATATTTCTTTCTTATGGTCAGGAGATAAAGAGGGCCTTTCAATGTTCATGTAGCTGACCCTGTATTATCCCCACATTATTCCCCCCTTTGGAAGTTTTTTTTCCATGCAGAAACTTCCACTATTCCCTACATGTCCAACTCTTCAGTAGATAACATTCTATACTTTTTATAATAATCAAAGCAAGCATATAATATCTAGCAAAATATGACTAATCCAGGCAAGGGATAAGTATTTCATGATCTTCACTCCTTAATCCTTGGAGATACTCTCTCCATTCTTTCCCAGGTGCAATTTCTACATATGTGTCTGCATCAGAGTCTTTATTTTCCTCCACAGAATTGGGGCCAATCTGATGATCAAGAAGGCACTCCCTCAAAACAAACTCCTTCTCAGTCTGTATCTCTTTCACGGCTCTTATAGATAGCTGTTTGAGCACAGGGATTGCACAAGGAATAAAGGCTAGGCTGGCCACAGCACATATCAACAAGAATAACATCTGTTTAATCCACCCGGATCCAGGCACCCAAGAAAACCACATGTCTGATGTTTGTAACCTCTGGCCTATCTTGGAAGCCCTATCCTGCAATTCCTTGGCAACTTCTCTGACCACACCTGATTTATTCATGTAGAAACAACAATCTTCTCCCAGAAATACACACATCCCTCCTTTCTCTGCGGTTAGGAGGTCTAAGGTACGTCTGTTTTGCAAGACCACTGCTGCCAAAGAATCTATCTGGTCTTGGACCTCTACCAGGGTTCCAGCAATTTGGTTCAGGCTCTCTTGAAGCTCTTCTGACAATTGCCAAAACTGTATTATGGAGTGTGTCATTCCACCTATACCTGTTCCAAATGCAGTTCCTATTCCCATGATTACTAATAGTGGGACTAGGAATGGCACCCGTTTCTGAACATGCCCCATGAGAGGAACAGGGATGGTATGTTCTCCGCTTACAACACCTATTTTAGGAAAAAGGTGTACTAGTGTGCATGTTCCAGTCCAATTTGTTGGCAAACATAAATATGCATCCTTCCCACATAAGAAGAATACTCCTTTTTCCCCTACACACACGCCTATGTTCATGGAGAAAGCATGGGTCCGATGGTTCTTTTCATTAGTCCAGACCCCCAAAGTCCCTGCCACAAACATTCCAGCCAGCGGCTGTAATGGGAGTTCTAGTGAAGGGTCCTTTTGCTTATCTCTGAGGATTGGGCCTTCAAAAAGATACTGGGAGGTAGTATTCCCAGGGGGAAAGAGGACACATAAACCTGTGCTGGACCTAATGGAGAGCCAGATAGGGAAGCGAGGGGGCTGGAATAGACTGGGGCACCTTTCCTTGGATACATTCCAGGACCCCTTCCATCCTCCCCATCTTGTGATGGTGGCAGCTGGTGGTAGTGAGAAAGTGACCTTATGGTGAAATGAGTGGTGTGCAGAAGGAAAAAGATCTTTGGTTAGTTTTACATCCCTAAGGTTCATTCTAGGATCAAGGTACACTTCTGATGGACATTGTTCTTCTGTCAGGGATCCTACAGGCCTACCAGGTTTCTGATGTCTCTTTACACACAGAGAGGGTGACCCTATGAGTTCCGCACCCGTGGCTATTGGGCCGGCAATAGGGAGGCAGCTTTTTCCCAGCCGTTTGAATGCCTTATAAAAATCTCCTTGCAATGGAGATACTGGTGCTTTTTTTCTACTATCTTTTTCAAGGACTATTGTAGCCTTTGTCCTAGCCCAGAGCTGTGGCTTGACAGGAATGGCATGATAAGATGAAGGGCCAGCAGATAAACACAACCAGCATTTTTGACCTAGGATAGGGTCATACTGATTAACAAGGTTTTGACCCAATTCCAGTATCCTTGATATGTAGTTTCCTCTTCTCAATTGTTGCAGGGGCCCGTTCTCCCTTTCTATTCCCCCCTTTACCGGGATTGTCAAACGTTTGACCCCAGGTCTAGGAGTTGGTTTAGGTCTAATGTACCTAACCCACCTTCTGATGCCACGTCGTTGGTGGGAGTGGACCTGACCCAAAGTGTCCCCACTCAGTGTCCTGATGCTGCTTGGTCCCCTGGGATTCTCGACATCTTCAAATCCTTCCGCAGGGACAAGGGGGATTTCTTGGACACACACACAACATTGGGAACTACTGTTCAAGATAGTATCACTCACAGCAACTAACTTACAATTTACAATTTGCAAAACACAATACCTTTGCTAATGCCAATAAGCCAGGCAGATGGTTGGCTTATACGTTGAGGAAACAATTAACTACACGAACGATTGATAGTATTGAGCATGGTGGGAAGGAAGTTTTTCAACAAGAATTAATCAAAAAAAATTTCTTGGATTATTATACTAAGTTATATGCTAAAGATAATATACAGAATAAATTTATAGATAAATATCTTGAAGAAAAAAGGGTTACTAGAATTTCACTTGCTCAAAAGGAAAGAATGGATCAATTAATAACAGTTGAGGAGATTAGTTTTGCTATAAAACAATTGAAAACAGCAAAAGCTCCAGGGACGGATGGCCTAACTGCAGTTTATTACAAAACCTTACAAGCAGAAATGATTGAGCATCTTAAAGATTTATTTTGTAGTATACAGCAAGGTGGCAAAATACCTTCTTCATGGAAAGCAGATTTTGTATCATTGATACCGAAAGAAGAATTAGGCCCTAAAAAACCAGAAAATTTTAGACCAATATCTCTTTTAAATACGGATTATAAAATTTTTGCAAAAGTATTAGCCAACAGATTAATGCCAGCTATTCAAGAGGTGATTCATCACGACCAAGCAGGATTTATTGAAGGCAGATATATGAAGGAGAATGTGAGGAAATCATAGATTTATTGGACTATTTAGATAAGAATAAACAGATCCCTGCAGTGCTGGGTTTTTTGGATGCAGAGAAGGCCTTTGATCGAGTGAATTGGAATTTTATAATAAAGACTTTGGAAAAAATGGACTTTGGGGATCGGTTTATACAGGCGATTACAGCGGTTTATCAAGAGCAATCTGCACAATTTATTATTAATGGAAGTTTAACTACAAATTTTGATATACAAAAAGGTACAAGACAAGGGTGTCCACTATCTCCATTGTTATTTATTTTAACTTTAGAAGTCTTGTTGAATACAATACGGGACTCAAACTCTTTGAATGGAATAGTCATAAGGCAAGAAGATTATAGGACTAGGGCATTCGCAGATGATCTGGTTGTTACCCTAACACGGCCGATGAAATCAATAATCCAGTTGAAAGTTATTATAGAAGAATATGGCATGGTATCAGGATTTAGACTGAACCAGAGAAAAACTAAGATGATAACAAAGAATTTGACAATGGTTCAAAATAAGGAACTTGAAAGGATGGCAGGTTTTGAAATAGTGTCAAAGGTTAAATACTTAGGAATACAAGTTGCAGATCTAAATATAAAACTATTTCAAAATAATTACGAGGTGTTGTGGCAAAAGATACAAAAAGATATGCAAACTTGGAAAAAACTGCAACTGTCTTTACTTGGAAGAATTGCAGCAGTTAAAATGAACGTTTTACCCACATTTATCTTTTTGTTCCAAATGATACCGGTGCTCAAAACTGATAAACAATTGTTAGAATGGCAAAAAGGAGTGAATAAGTTTGTCTGGAATGAGAAAAAAACGAGAGTTAAACTGAAAATTATGCAAGACACTCGTGAGAGGGGTGGCCTTAAACTTCCAAACCTCCAACTGTATTATGAAGCAGCAGCATTGACACAAACAAGCGATTGGTTTGGAAAAACAAAGACTGGAGTATTAAATATAGAAAGCCACGATTTGGAATGGGGTTGGCATGCATATTTATTTTATGAGCATAAAGTGGATAAAGTATTTAATAGTCATATATTTAGAAATGCCTTAATGAGAATTTGGAAGAAGCACCGATACAAATGGGATTATAAAAGACCGCTTTGGTTGGATCTTACTGATACCATGTGGAATACAAATATTAAGTCACTCGGGGGGGTTTTATACAAAGATGTACTTTTCATGGAAGAGGGCAAATGGCGGCTGAAGACATTACAAACACTGTTGGCAGAAGGGATTGCTTTAACTTGGTTACAGTGTAATCAACTACAAGTGAGATGGAAAGAAGATAAAAAACTGGTTTAATGATGTATGAAGTAGAACTGGTTAGACAGATAAAAGAGAAAGGACCAATGCATATTAAGAGAGTTTATAATGTTTTGTTAGAAAGGGACTCAGAAAAAGAGTTGGTTAAGGATTGTATGATTAAATGGGCACAAAATTTTACAGAACCAGTTATGATGGATACCTGGGAAAAAATATGGGTTCAGAATGTTAAATTTACACAATCACAGAATTTGCGGGAGAACTTTTATAAAATGTTTTATAGGTGGCATTTAGATCCTAAGAAATTGTCATGTATGTATCCTAATGTTCAACCAAAATGTTGGAGATGTGATTGTTTAGATGCCACATATTATCATATATGGTGGACTTGCAAGAAAGTGAAGGCCTTTTGAATAAAAATTTGGTGGGTTATGCAAAATGTTTTGAAGAAAAAATTACAATTTTCTCCACAATTGTTTCTATTGGGTATAGTTAAGGATTTTACAATGGAGGAAACAAAATTGATATTGTATATGGTGACAGCAGCTAGATTATTGGTTGCTCAATGTTGGAAGAAAGATGTTTTGCCTACTATTGATCAATGGACTCAGAACATGGCTGGATTTGCAGAAATGGCGAAGATTTCAGCTTTTTTAAAGGATCATACTCAAGAGAAGTACTTGCAAGAATGGAAAAAGTAGATTGATTATGTACAAAATAAATATCAAACCAGAAAATATTATATAGCTTTCAGCTGAGGGAGACTAGACGTATATGGTAACGCTGAATAGAATGCAGGGGGTAGAATATGAAGGGGATGAGTAAAATATACTGTGTTTGGGATTACTAGGGTTTTATATAGTGGAAGTCAGAGGGGTGGGGGGGGTGGAGGGGTGGTTGGGGAGGGGGGAAAGGGGGAACTGTACTTTTTGGCTTAACTTGATTTTTGAAATATATATTATGTGGGGGTGAGGGGGGGGGAAAACGGGGGAAAAATTTGTATTTGAAAAACTCTTTCAATAATAATAAAAAAAGAAATCCCTCACAAAATACCAAAAAGATAGTATCACTCACTAGACCCTTAGCTAATATTACCCAAAGCCACAAATAAATCATAATGACCTTCTTCCTACACACACAAGGCCTTAAGAACGCAAGACCCTTATTTTATACCCGTACCACGTCAGGAAGTGGGTCAGGGGTAGGTGTAAGTTGGGAAAGGGGAACAAAAGCAGTCCTAGGTATCCCACAGAGTCAGTTCCTATGTAGGGAATACAGTATCCACAGTCCTAGAACTAGGACAACGGCAGCCCAAAGTCCCCACTCCCAAATTTCCTCAAACATTAATATCTCTAGTTTGGCACCGGCTTCTCTCACAATTAATGAGGTTTGATTGAGCACCAACCCTTCTGGATTGGGGTTGATACCAAAAGAGTAGGCGTCCAACACAACAAATTACAGTTAAGATGATGAAATTCACTATGCCTAAAATTACTAAGCTTAGACTACATATGCTAACATTCCTTAATACTTGGCCATATTTCTAATACATCTTACAAATGGAATATTGTCTTTCTCTGTTCCAAGCTTCAGCCGTACGCCAGGAACTAGCTTCCGGAGTGGTCCAGCAAGGCTGACAATCACCACCATGCGTTGAGAGTCCGTTGCCGGTAGGACACAGCAGGGGGTATTCTTCTTGAACTTCAGCACCAATGGCTTGTCAGTTTTTGTCACTTGGTAGGTGACAGGGTCACTCTGATCTGCGGGCTTCAACCTTGTCCAGTGGACCCAGGATTTTCCTTCTAAGGTCTTAACTGCAAGAGGTGAACACATCACAACAGTATACGGTCCCTTCCACCTAGATTTTAAAGGCTCATTTTTCCAGTATTTTATCCATACTCTATCACCTGGTTTGTAATCGTGACCTGCAGTCGTAATAGGGGGAGGTCTACATTCTTGCATATAATGCCTCAGTTGGTTGACATGATTGTTGTGCTGTTGTAACTGCAAAAGTAATTTCCTTGCTTCCACTCCCCCCTTTTGAACTAGATCTGGCCAGCCTTGAAAGCGATGTTTAAACAAGGCAGGGGGCCTACCATACAGAAGTTCAAAAGGAGACAGCTGGTATTTAGTTTGTGGGGCTGTTCTAAAAATGTACAAGGCCATGGGAAAAACTTGAAGTCATGGCAAGTGGGTTTCTAAGCACAGTTTGGTAATAATTGCTTTCAATGATCTATTAGTCCTTTCAATTTTTCCTGCGGATTGTGGAAAAAAAGCACAATGATATCTCCATTTCAGGCCTGCAGCTTCAGCTAGGTGGCGATTTACACGTTGCACAAATTCTGGGCCATTGTCTGAACTGATGGTAGATCTAGGTAGATCCAAATCTAGGGATTATTTCCTTTAAAAGAAAGCGTGCTACTTGTATAGCTAACTTATTTCGCATGGGGAAGGCCTCAATCCATCCAGAGTAAGTGTCAATGAAAATGAGCAATGCTTTATAACCATTGTGTCGAGTCATGCCACACTCGACACACCGGGGAAACGCCAGGAGCTCACCGTACAACCTCGGAGGATTGGGCAACGGGCTGCAATGGGGGGGGGACACGTCATGGTGATGGGGGTGATGGAAACGTTAGGTGGACGGTCACCCTGAGGATGAGAGAGGGTTGTATGCTGCGTGGTGGTGCCGTGCGCTGGGTGACGTAACAACCTGCTCGAAGTGCAGAGATGAAACCCAGAAGCGCAGCTGATTGGCGCACCAATCGCCGCGGACTGTTTAAAACGGCGTTGGGTTGCGGTAGATCCCAACACCGACTTTGTATTATCTACTGTTGAACTCAGCGTTCTCTGCGACAGGCCCGGTGAACGAATAAACCTGTTTCCTGCACAAACCGTCATTGCCTGCAGCGTGGTTTGTTCCAGTGCCCTGGTTTGTTGAGCGGTCTGAGACATTGCATTTGGGCATATCAGTAAAGTCCACAACTAAGTAGTCCATGGGCAAGTAGGAGATAGGCTGCTGTCCTGGCGGTAAACGTGGTCCTTGTTTAGCATTCACTTGAGCACAAGTAGAGCATTGGGAAGTTACTTTGGCAACCAGGCCCTGTAAGTTAGGAATATAGAATGCTGCCTGCAACTGTTGAGCTAAAGCAGTCTTGCCTATATGTGAGGTTTGATGGGCTTCTGATACTAAAGGCCAGGCAAGGGAAACTGGCTCTACTGGGCAGTTGTCCGGAAGGGTATACCATCCCTTCACAAGAGTGGCTTTCAGATCTCCTTCGGCCTTTTCCTTCTCCACAGGAGTATATGTGGGATGTGATCTTTCAATGTAGGATTCTATTTCTTGTGCCATATAGAGATAATAATCATTTTTATCTAGGGGCTGGCGTGCTGCCAATTTGGCCTCTCTATCAGCAAATCGATTGCCCTGTGCAACGAAAGTGTCTGCCTTCTGATGACCCAGACAATGGATGACAGCTAAGGATTTGGGAAATTGTGCAGCAAAAATCAATCTTTTAATTAAAGGGGCATGTTGGATTTATTTGCCTGCAAAATCAGTGAAGCCCCTTTCCTTATATATAGCTGCATGTGCTTGAATAGTCAAGAAGGCATATTTACTGTCTGTGTACACATTAATAGTCTTGTCTGTAGACTTCCGGCTTGGCACCGCCGGCATCACGGACGGTCTCAGCGGACCGCCAGCCCCGCGATCTCATGAAGCCGCTTCTGACAGCACTAATCTGCTGTCTTGCGGCTTGGAAACCTCTCCTTCGGGAGAAGAAGGAGAGGTGAGCTGGTGGGTTAGGGTAGAGCTCCCCAAAAGCTCCTGGGACAACTCCAGGGGCTTGGAGGGTGAGAGCTCCCCAGCAGCCCACTGAAGCTCCGGATCCGGGATGACTCTGTTCTAACAGAGCTAGACGTCGCGACCAGCTCTGCTGTCAAAAAAAAGATTTAAAGATTCCAGGAGCAGATGGAGTGGAAGCAGGAGATCAGGCCGATTGCAAGTATGACTACTTAGCTCCAAGGTTACACTGTTGCTAAAAAACTTTTTAGAGCTGGAGGCTTGAAGATGGCGCTTTTGGTGTGGGAGTGAAAGTGAAAGCTAAAAACGAAAGTGCCTTTTGCAATTTGTATTGGAAGTGCTTTAAGCTGCTGGACTGAGAGTTTGGTGGAGAGGGAGAAAAGTTAATCTATTTGGCAAATTCAAAAATTTTGAAAACTACTGCAAAATTGTTTAAGAGAGTTTGTGGACTTTTAAAAATAAAAAGATTCTTTTTAATTTAAGATGGCTGCCAAACAAGCTAAATCTGTAGTTCCTAAAGGAGGAGGCGGGTCTCCAATAGTGTCAGTTGTGACACAGAAGGCACAACTTCCTGGTGATTCACAGAGCCAGGAGCCCTCCTTGAAAGATCTTAAAGAATTTATAAAAGAAGCTATGACTAGCCAAACTGCAGCTATGAATGATTTAACAGTAGCTATGGATGGAAAATTTAAAGAAGTTGCTTCAGATATAAAAGCAATTAAAGAGGTTGTGGAAGAAAAGCATGATGAAATAAGAGATGGCATCATTTTGGCAGTTTCAGGACTGGCAAATCATCTTGTTCAGCTGGAGGAGAGAGTAGATGAGATCAATGAGGCTACTCTGAATTTGGAGAATAAGTTGGGGGAAATTGTGACCAAAACAGAAAAGGTTGATGATGATGTGGTTATGTTACAATACAGGTCCATGGAATTTGCTTTGAGATTGAGAGGGCTAAAAGAAAACACTCGTGAAAATTTAAGAGATATCTGTGCTGAGGCCTTGGCAGTGATACTTGAAGAGAGACCAGAACATGTGGCAATGCAGATAGATAAAATCTACAGAGTTAATTCCTGGGCGGCAAGACAAAGGCAGTTGCCAAGAGATGTGGTGATCTATTTTACAACCAGGAGGATCAGGAATGATATTGTGCAAGCCTCTTACAGGAATAAGGTTCAAGTAGATGGAAAAGAACTGACTGTTTTGAAAGAGATTCCTCCTAAGATGTTAAGAGACAGGAAGGACTTTGGCTTTTTGGTAAATGAGTTGAGAAATCGTCAGATTCAATACAGATGGGATGTTCCAACTGGTTTAACAGTGAATTACGGTAGAGAAAGACATCGTTTAAATACACTCTGGAAGGCTAAAGATTTTTATGTTAATGTCCTAAAGGCTGGATGCCCAACCTCACCAGGGGGGGCCAGAAAGGAAAAGAAAAAGGAGATGCCACAA
>WNWU01012747.1:116727-141572 GCA_012654045.1 Ptyas mucosa
GCTATTACAAGAGAAAGATCAAAAGCTGACACAAACCTATGCTGAAGTTGCAGCTGGAGGAATTAACCTGGAAGTGGAGCTTGCTCAATCAGGGGGTTTACCCCCAATCTCTGAATCACCTAAAAAGCTAGAGGAGCCAAGAGAACAGCGTGTGACACGAGCAACTTATAAACGTCAAGAACAACAACTTAAGGTTCAACAACCACAAGTTTCATCTCAAGAAGGTCATAAAACAGAAGCTGTGGGAGGAGCTAGGCTGAAGACTATGATGGAGGAGGACGTTCAGCGCATGCTCATGAAGCTTCGAGGGGCCAAAGATGGCAACTAAATTTTTATCTTGGAATGTCAATGGTTTAAATTCACCACAAAAAAGGAAGAAAATATTTCATTACTTGAAACAATTTAAGAATGATGTTATTTGTTTGCAAGAAACACATATTAGACCCGTGATGGTGAACCTATGGCACGGGTGCCACAGGTGGCACGCGGAGCCATATTGGTGGGCACACGAGTGTTGCCCTAGCTCAGTTCCAGCGTGCATGCACTCACCAGCCAACCGATTGTTAGGCCTTCCGGTCCCACCGGAAGTCGGGAAACTGGCTGTTTCCGGTCTCCAGAAGGCCTCCGGGGGGATGGGGAAGGATGTTTTTGCCCGCCCCAGGCTCCTAGAAAGCCTCTGGAGCCTGGGGAGGGGGGGAAACGGGCCTACTGGGCCCATCATGCCATCACGTGCCAAAAGCAGGGGGAAGTGTGGGGGGGTCACGTGCGCATGCATGGGAGGGCGGGGCGCATTGAATTATGGATGTGGGCACCTGCACCCGTGACCCCCCCGCTCCCCCCACTTTTGGCACGTGACAGCAAAAAGGTTAGCCATCACTGTATTAGACTATCAGATCAAAAATATTTGATAAATTCAAGATTAGGTACAAATTTTATTGCAGCATCATTGGAGAAGAAAAATGGCCTAGTTATATATGTAAAGAAGGGCATACCGGCTAAATTAATTGAAACAGATGATCAAGGTAGATATGTTGCAATTGAATTATTAACCCAGAATGGAAAAATGCTTTTACTTGGGATATATGCACCTAACCAGCAACAGGAAAAATTTTATAAATCCTTACATACTAAAATAATACAATGGGACTATAAAACTCTTATCATAGTCCGGTTTGGATGGAATTAGAACAGGAAAAGGGAGAAAGGAGATCTTGGAGATTAAATGAGAATTTATTTAGTTATGAAGAAAACGTTAAGGAGCTTAAAAAACAATGAAAGAATTTTTTGTTATTAATATGGATAAGGGTACTTCAATGGAAATGGTGTGGGATGCTAGTAAGGCCTATATGAGGGAAGCTTTAATACATATGAATAATAAATATAGATTGAAACAACAACAGAAGCGGAAAGAGATTGAGGAGGAAATAAAAAAGAAAGAACAATTACTTATAACTAATCCAAGTGATAAGAAAGTAAAAGAGATTATAAATATATTACGGGAGCAATTCAATATGTTGATAGCCGATCAGGTGGCAACCAGTTTACAATATGCTAAACACAATACATTTTGTAATGCTAATAAACCAGGTAGATGGTTGGCCTATATGTTGAGAAAAAAACAAAAATCACGAGTTATTGAAAAGATCGAATTTAGAGGTAAGGAAGTTTATCAACAGAATTTGATTAAAAAAGCTTTTTTGGAGTTTTATACAAAGTTGTATGCTAAGGATCTAGATCAAGGTACAGAAATAGATAGATATTTAAAGGGGGAGAATATTTTAGAATTAACAATGGAACAAAGGGAAGGGTTGAATTAACCAATAACCGCTGAAGAGATCATTGCTGCAATTAAACAGTTAAAAATAGGCAAAGCTCCGGGAACAGATGGACTAACAGCTGTTTATTACAAGAATTTACAGCTTGAAATGGTAGAACCACTTAGAGTTTTATTTTGTAAAATCCAATCAGGTGGAAGAGTACCTCCCTCCTGGAGAACAGCTTTTGTTTCATTGATTCCAAAGGAAGATCAAAATTGTACTAAACCTGAGAATTTTAGACCAATATCACTTTTGAATACTGATTATAAAGTTTTTACCAAGATACTGGCCAATAGGTTAATGCCAGTTATGCAACAAATAGTTCACAATGACCAATCAGGGTTTATAAAAGGGTGACAAATGAAATACAATGTTAGACAAGTTGTAAATTTATTGGAATATTTGGAAAAAAACAACCAAGTCCCAGCAGCATTTATATTTTTGGATGCAGAAAAGGCATTTGATCGATTGAATTGGCAATTTTTGTTTAAGATAATAGAAAAAATGTGTTTTGGAGATTATTTCATGCAATCAAAGCAATATATCAAGAGCAAACTGCACAAATTATAGTCAATGGAGGTTTAACTGAGGTATTTAAGATTGAGAAAGGAACACAGCAGGGTTGCCCTCTGTCTCCATTGTTGTTTATTTTGACTTTAGAAGTTTTACTGAATAAGATACGTGATTCGAATAAAATAAAGGGAGTTGTAATCAGACAGCAAGATTACAGACTAAGAGCGTTTGCTGATGACTTGGTTGTTACTCTATCTCAACCCTTAGAATCACTTTCATATATGCTGGATATATTAGCTCAATATGGTAAGGTATCTGGATTTAAAGTAAATCAGCATAAGACAAAGGTGATAGTTAAGAATATGTCTCTATCTCTTTTTTTTTATTGAAAAAGTTTTTTGCATACAAATTTTCCCCCCCGTTTCCCCCCCCCTTCCCCAACATTATAAAATACATGTAGATATACAAAAAATATAATTCCCTCCCAATCCCACCCTAACCCTCCCCCCTCCCTTTTCCCTCCCAACCCCCTTGACTTCCATTATATGCAATACTATTAATTCCAAACAATATATACGTTATTCATCCTTCCATATCTTTTCACTATTTGCTAATATAATCATCAATCCCCCTCAGCTGAAAGCTACGTGATATTTTCTAATCTGATACTTATTCTGTACATACTCAATCCATTTATTCCAATCCTGTATATACTTCTCATGGGTCTGATCTTTTAAAAAGATTTTTTTCTTTAAAACATTTTGCATAACCCACCAAATTTTTATCCAAAAAGCCCTAACCTTTTTGCAAGTCCACCATATATGATAATATGTAGCATCTAAACAATCACATCTCCAACATTTTGGCTGCACATTAGGGTACATGCAAGACAATTTCTTGGGGTCTAAGTGCCATCTATAAAACATTTTATAAAAATTTTCTCGTAAATTTTGTGACTGTGTAAATTTAACGTTCTGAACCCATATTTTTTCCCATGTTTCCAACATAACTGGTTGAGAGAAATTTTGTGCCCATTTAATCATACAATCTTTAACTAGCTCATTTTCTGAGTCTCTTTCTAACAGAACATTATAAACTCTCTTAATATGCATTGGACCTGTCCGCTTTATCTGTTCAACCAATTCTACTTCATATTCCATTAAACCAGTTTGTTGATCTTCTTTCCATCTCATCTGTAATTGATTGTACTGCAACCAAGTCAACGATTTCCCTTCTTCCAACAGCATATCCAAAGTCTTCAGTCGCCACCTGCCCTCTTCAAAGTAAAGTAACTCTTTATATAAGAAACCCCCGAGTGACTTAATATTTGTATTCCACATGGTATCAGCGAGATCCAGCCAAAACGGAATCTTATAATCCCAATTAGTTCGGTGCCTTCTCCAGACTCTCAGCAAGGCATTTCTAAGTAGATGACTGTTAAACACTTTATCCACTTTGTTATCATAAAATAAGTATGCATGCCAACCCCAGACCAGGTCATGACTTTCTATATTCAACAAGTCAGTCTTAGTTTTCCCAAACCAATCACTTAATTGTATCAATACAGTTGCTTCATAATATAGTCGAAGGTTTGGGAGTTTAAGACCACCTCTCTCACGAATGTCTTGCATTATTTTCAGTTTAACTCTTGGCTTTTTATCATTCCAAATGAATTTGTTCAGTCCTTTTTGCCATTCTAGCAATGGTTTGTCTGATTTAAGCACCGGTATCATTTGAAATAAAAAGATCAGTCTAGGTAAAACATTCATCTTTACTGCTGATATTCTTCCAAGCAGTGATAACTGCAGTTTCTTCCAGTTTTGCATATCTTTTTGTATCTTTTGCCACAGAACCTCATAGTTATTTTGAAACAGTTTAGCATTGGAGTCTGTGATTTGTACTCCTAAATATTTGACCTTTGAAACAATCTCGAAGCCTGCCATTCTTTCCAGTTCCTTTTTTTTGCTCTCTATCAGATTTTTGACAATCATTTTAGTTTTCTTCTGATTCAACCTAAAACCGGATACCATGCCATAATCTTCTATGATATTTTTCATCTGGATTATTGAGTTCATAGGTTGTGATAGGGTTACAACCAGGTCATCTGCAAATGCCTTAGTTCTGTAGTCCTCTTGCCTTATAACTATTCCAGTCAAGGAATTCGAATCCCGTATTGCGTTGAGTAAGACTTCTAAAGTTAAAATAAATAATAACGGGGATAATGGACAACCTTGCCTGGTGCCTTTTTGTATGTTGAAATTCGATGTTAAACATCCATTAATAATAAGTTGTGCATATTGTTCTTGATAGATTGCACCAATCGCTTGTATAAACCGCTCCCCCAGATCCATTTTTTCCAAAGTCTTAATTATAAAGTTCCAATTCACTCGATCAAAGGCTTTTTCCGCATCCAAAAAAACCAGCACTGCAGAGATCTGTTTATTCTTATCTAGATAGTCCATTAAGTCTATGACTTGCCTAACATTCTCCTTCATATATCTGCCTTCAATAAATCCTGCTTGATCATGGTGAATTATCTTTTGAATAACTGGCATCAATCTGTTGGCTAGTACTTTTGCAAAGATTTTATAGTCTGTGTTTAATAAAGATATTGGTCTATAATTTTCTGGTTTCTTAGGACCTGATTCTTCTTTCGGAATCAATGAAACAAAAGCTGTTTTCCATGAGGAAGGTATCTTACCTCCTAGTTGTATATTGCAAAATAAATCTTTAAGATGCTGAATCATTTCTTCCTGTAAAGTTTTATAATAAATTGCAGTTAAGCCATCCGTCCCTGGAGCTTTAGCTGTTTTTAATTGTTTTATAGCAAAACTGATCTCTTCCACTGTTATCAATTGTTCCAAGCTGTTCTTTTGAGTCGTTGAAATTTTTGAAATTCTCTTGTTTTCTAAATATTCATCTATGGTAATATTCTGTATGTCATCTTTAGCATATAACTTAGTATAATATTCCAAAAAGGCTTTTTTAATTAGATCTTGTTGATAAACTTCTTTATCAGCATATTCAGTACTATCAATAATTCGTGTCGATGCTTGTTTCCTCAAAGTATACGCCAACCACCTGCCCGGTTTGTTAGCATTGGAAAAGGTATTATGCTTTGCAAATTGTAAGTTAGTTGCCGTTTGGTCTGCTATAAGCATTTGAAATTGATCCTTCAGAAGTTTTATAGCCATTTGCAATTTTCCGTCTGTTGGTTTTTGTATTAATTGTTGTTCTTTCTTTTTTATCTCAGATTCCAATTGTAGTCTTTTCTTCTGCTGATTCTGCCTGTGTTTAGAATTCATTTGAATTAGTACTCCCCGCATATATGCTTTACCTGCATCCCAAACTGTTTCAATAGGGGTACCTTTGTTCAGGTTAAATTTAAAAAACTCCTTTAAATGCTTTTTAAGTTCAATTATATTTTTTTCATATCTGAATAGATTCTCATTTACTCTCCAGGATCTTCTTTCTCTTTTGCCCATCTCGATTTCCATCCAGACCGGACTGTGGTCAGTCAAAGTCCTAGGAAATATCTTTATTTTCTTTACTTTAGAAAGTAAATTAGAAGTTAAGAGAAAAAAGTCTATTCTGGAAAAGGATTTGTGCCTGTCTGAGTAAAAAGTAAAGTCCAGTTCATTTGGATTTCGAATTCTCCAAATATCTTTCAATTCCAAATCCTCTTTCAGTTCAAAAAAAGCTTGTGGTAATTTATTCCCTATTTTGGCCGTGGTTTTTTTATCCAATCTAGGTTGGATTACTCCATTCCAGTCGCCCATTATTATAATGTTTGAATAGTCCCAATCCAGAATTTTTAAATGAAGTAACTTGTAAAAGTTTTCCTGCTGTTGATTTGGGGCATATATTCCGACCAACAAGATTGGTCCACCATCTGTAATAACTTCAATTGCAATATATCTTCCATCTTTATCTGCTTCTATAATTTTAGCTACAAGTTTCTTATTTATATATATCACCACTCCATTCTTCTTTTCCAGATTTGAAGCAGCAAATTGCGTTCCCAATTTTGAATTTATCAAGTATTTCTGATCTTGCAATTTTACATGAGTCTCCTGTAAACAGATAACATCATTATGAAATTGTCTCAAATAGTGAAATATCTTCCTTCTTTTTTGCGGAGAATTCAATCCGTTAACATTCCAAGACAAAAATTTAAGTGCCATTTGACCCTGTCTGAAGTTTTGAGAGCAATTGTTGAAGATTCTCTCCTACGGTAGCAATCTTCGGTTTAGCTCCTCCCATGACTTCAGCTTGCTGCTTATCTTTAGGTCTTTTCTCACGCTGTGGCTTTATGTATTCTTGCTGCTGTTGCTTCATTTGTTTAGACATTGCTCTGGTTATGCGTTGCTCTTCCACTTTGGATGTTGTTACTTCCAAAGCCATCGCCTCCTCTGTAATGGTTTTAGACATTTCTTCCAAAGGAGAAGCTTCAAATGGTGCAAAAGGGTCAACCACAACACCACCTACTGCTCCCATTAATTCTCTTGCCTCCCTTTGCGACTGCCTTATTTGTGCTTCTGTTTCTTGATCAATCTCAGCTTGTAATTGAGCTTCCTTATCTATTGGTGAAGATGTGCGTGGAGGAGGAGAGCCCGCTTTCAAAACGTTGTAATAAAATTCTTCTGCTTTTTCAATAGTGTTAAGACGGTATCTCACTCCTCGCAGCCTGAGTATTACACCTATTGGCGCATCCCACCTAAATTGTATATTCTGTCTTTTCAATTCTGTCACCAAAAATCCAAAATCCTTTCTATCTCTTAACATTTTAGGTGGTAGTTCTTTAAAAACTCCAATCTCACTTCCATCAACTTGAACTGTTGTAACAAAAGAATTTTGCAAGATTTCATTTCTCATTCTTCTATCTGTAAAGTATATAACCACATCTCTAGGCAGTTGTCTTTGTACCGCCACACGAGAATTAACTCTGTATACCTTGTCCATCTTGCACAAGACCAGATCTGGTTCCACTTTCAACATAACTGCCAAAGCCTCTGCACAAATTTTCCTAAGATCTTCCCTGGTGTTCTCTTTTACACCTCTCAATCTGATAGCATATTCCATTGATCGAAATTGCATCATAGTAATCTCATTTTGCATTTTTTGTGTAACTTCTTCAATTTCTATAATTTTTGAGTCAGAAGCTCTGAATTTGGTCTCCATCTCTGAGGCAAGATTCTCCACTTTTTTATCAATCTGCAACACTACCTCAGACAGGCCTTTAACCACTATTTGAATATCTTGTTTAACTGCATCATATTTCTCTTGAACCATTCCTTTAACCTCCTTCTCTGATCTTTGAATTTCTTTAATAATAAGATCATATTGGCTTTCTTCCTTTGTCTGAGATTGCAACTGCGCTGTTTGAGGCTGTTTCTGTTTATGTGTGGGGGAGCCCCCCCCTGGTTGCTTTGTTGCCATTTTACCTCTTAAGAATCTTCCTTTTCCACAAACTCTAGCAACTTTTCCCAAAAAGTTCTCCAGATTCAATCAGGTCTATAAAAGACAATTGGTATTTTTATTTTATATTATTTTGTTTTTTGGATACTTCTGCCTCTTCCAGCCAGGTTTGTTACTTTAAAATGTAGCCGGATACAATGATCAGATTACTTTCGCTTTCAGCTTTCTCCACTGAAAGCAAGCGCCATTTTTTTTCCCTCCCCCTTTCTCAGAGCCAAATTACTTTCACTTTAAGAACTCTTTAAAATAGTCCAAAAAGCTTCCAATACTTGCTGTTTAGTGAGAAGTTTGAAATCTTCCTTATTTTTCGTTGTTATTGGTAATGCTGCCGCGCTGTCTTGTTCTGCTTTGAAGCAGAGTTTCCCAGTCGTCCGGAGCTTCAGCGGGGTGGATAGGGAGTCCCACCCTGTTAACTCCCCAGAAGCAAGAAAAGCTTTCTGGGGGTCTCACAGGGGACTCTACCTGCGGCCGCCGGCTCTCCTCACAAGCACCTCAGGTCTCGGAGTCCTTCGAGCCGTTTCAATTGCCGAAACGGCTCTTTTACGGGCGATCGGGCTGGCGGTCTTCAAAGGACCGTCCGCAACAGCTGACGGCAACAGCGGAAGTCTCGTCAATAATTACTTTTAACTTTCACTTCTTCACGCCCCGTTGAAACTCAAACGCCATCTTGCTTTCACTTTCCACTTAGGGAAAATCTTTTAAAGAAAGTAAGTCCCTGGAGTTAAAAAAAAAGAAAAAAAATACTTGCTGTTTCATTCGTGCAATTTGTGCTCCACCAGCTTGATTCAAGAAGTATTTGTTTAAAATTGGTTGCTGGGATGGTAACGACATCTAGCTCTGCAAAGCAGAGACATCCAGGGTCCAGAGTACTGACAGGCTTAACGGGGAGCTCTCATCTTCGAGCGCCAGATTATGGGTAAAATCTGGCACTCTCAGGGAGCTCTACCCCACCCGTCTACTCACTTTCCCCCCTCATACCAGGGGGAAAGTTTTCAAACCGCAAGACAGCCGATAGTCGCTGTTCTTGCGGTTCTACAAAGCCCTGGGCTGGCGCTTCAAAAAGAAGCGTCCGGCGATGTCGCAGTCCCACCGGAAGTCCCCCTATCTCTTTTTTTCAAGTCTTCATGGTTTTTCAACATCACCTCCTGCATTGATTATAACATTAATTGCAAATCTTTGAATGAGTTAGCTCTTTCTCGTTGCATCATTTCCTCTATAGACCTTTGTCCAGCCAGACTCGACTCAACTGCTGTGGTCTGCTGTCTGCTTTCTTCCTGCACCGATTTTCGTTAAATTAGGGATACTTATCATTTTTAACCAAATCTTGAGTCAGCCCTCCCGCTTACTTTCAACTCTTATATTTCCCTCCACCACACCAGAGCTATCAAGTTATCAATTTTGTGCCTAAGTTATCATATAATAGATCATATAATATACCGTGTTTCCCCAAAGATAAGACCTTGTCTTATATTTTTTTGAACCCTGAAATAAGTGCTTGGCCTTATTTTCTGGGAGGTCTTATTATTTTGGGATGCGTGGAGCAAGACAGGCCTCCTCTTCCCGTCTTACCTGATTTCCAGCTCTGTCTCCCTAATTCTAACCAGAGGAAATGGCGGGGACCGGCTACACATACGTTTAAATATTTTCAGGGAGGGCTTATTTTCAGGGGGGGCTTATTTTAGCGCATGCGCTCAAAAGCCCAATTGGGTTTATTATCAGGGGATGTCTTATTTTCAGGGAAACAGGGTATACTATAGTAGATATAAATAAATATAAAGCAATATTAACAGAAATAATTAGGTGTCTTCTGATTCTTAAATATCTATATCATTCAATAGTTCTTAAATACCTGTATCATCCAGTAATACAAAGCAGGAGTAAATTGATAGGGGGTAAGATATTATAGTATCACTTGATATTAATGATTACTTCCCACCATAGCGGCCACCATCTAATTTGGAATTAATCTCCTTGTTAATAGATATATAAATTTATGCGACAAGATCAATAGATGTAGAATGTCTCCAACACTTGCAATGCAGTCAAGTTTTTTTATTTTTGAGTAAATTCTTTTAGTCTTTTAAGTCCACAATTTCTTATTTAATTATTTCTTTATTATTATTTTTAGGCAAGTCTTAAACCATAGGCTTCCTTCTTTCTGGAGCAGAATTAGTTTTAATTATTTTCTTTCTCTCCCCCCCTTTGAACTTTTGCCTATGTCAATTTTCTCCTTGGCCAGCAGATGTTGTTGTGACCCAGGCCCAAGTAGGTATTATCAGACACAATCAGTTCGAAAAGAAACAGACTTTATTAGAACAGCTGAGAATTAACTCATTCTCAGCGTAGTCGAAATTTATTCAAAACAAATTCTTCATTCTTCAGCCTTATCACCAACCTTGGTCTAATTAGGCAACCTGCCAAAGGCTTTTCTTGGCAAAAGTTCAGAAGCAGAAGACACCGACAAGAAATAAATGCAGCAAGACAAGAAACAAATCTATCAACGTTGTTTTCCGACAAAGAGCCCAAGAGCCGTTGCTGGTCTTTTAAGCCTTATGGGAGGGGCCAATCATCTCTTGGCCCTACTCCTGAGTTGTCCTTTATTGTTTTAGCTGCTCTTGCCTTCTGGCAGCTCTTCTCATGCGTGCACTAGAAACAGGCTCCTTCTGTTCCTCTGCCTCCCTGCTGTCAGCCTCTGGAGGCTCTGGAGTCCGCACATCATTCCCAGATGGCCCCATCTCTGCCTCCGACACAGAGCCCTCATCCAGGCCTTCCCCAGCCTCCAGGACTGGCCCATGTTCTTCCTCAGCCTCCTCACTGTCCGACTCCACTGCCAGCTCCGCAGGCTGCTGGCAGACCACAACAGATGTCTCACTTGCCTCTCTCTGTATTACTCTGCACTCAGTCCTTATTCAAGATGTCCACCTCCTCGGCTTCATCAGCACTTTTCACATTCCCACTTTCTGTTGTTCTCACTTTTTATTTTAAAGTTCTTTGCAGGAAAAAAAACCACCCTTAATCTTTTTTCTTTAACAGCCAATATAATCCACTACGTTGCAGTACACCCTTCTGTGCCTGAACTTTCCTTTCACCGCTATTCCACCGAGGGAGCACTTTCCCCTGTCCTTCTTCCTAGGGCCTCTTTTTCTCCTCGTTCCCTTGCCAGAAATCCTCCGGGAAGTTCTCTCTCCCAGGATCACTCACATGAAGGTGCCAGGATTAAATTCCTCCAGGTTTAGTTGCACCGTTGTCCCACTAATTCACTGCCAATCCTCGTCCAGCGTTCAGGCCACAACAAGCTGTCAGTTCTTCGTGGCTGCCATATTGGGCTGTCTCCTTCCCCCATCCAGCTTCTCCGAAGCTTCTCCTGCTTCTCTCAATTCCAACCGCTGTCTGAGACTGTTCCGCAGGACGCCTCTTTCTTCCAGTCCACCTCTGAGGGACCTAGGACTCCGAAAAGTCCACTGAGCAGTTGGCAGCAGCTGTGGAAATGGCACTCGAACCTGGAGAAACCGTTTCACACACCCGCTCTCCCTGACAGCTGGCCCCGCCCCTCCTCCTTCAAGATCTTCAAGGCATGTGATCCCCCCTTTCCCCAGGACCTCAAACCATGTGGGGCAAGGCTGAGGGAGAGAAGGGGATAGGATAGGGGAGGCTTCTGTGAGGCAAGATTCAACCAAGCCTGGGACTCAAGACAACCTACAAAGTTACCCCTGCATGGTCCCATGGGAGTCTGACAACCAATCAGAATACATTTCTTACACAGGAACAGGAAGCTCCAAGTGGGGCCCAAGAGAGGATATAAGATCTCTCTCTCTCTCTCACCCATGTGCTCGATTGCCCAGGACCTCAAACCATGTGGTCCTGTCCACCATTAAACCATCTTTCCAAATAGCTTCCATGTTTCCAGTGTCTTTCTCCCCACTTGGAACTGAACCCAGATGGACATTTCTTCCAACAATTTGGCACCCAAAGATGGGACTCCAAGCTAACCTGACCAATGGACCTGGCCCAGGTAAGCCTCCCTTGCCGGCAGC
Source organism: Ptyas mucosa (assembly GCA_012654045.1). NCBI lineage: Eukaryota > Metazoa > Chordata > Lepidosauria > Squamata > Colubridae > Ptyas > Ptyas mucosa. Next base: position 128,570 of record WNWU01012747.1, read on the forward strand.
AGACCCATTGAGTCTGTGGATGAGTTTTCCTGGACCATGGCCATTTGGAACAAAGGTTTTAAAGGGGTTTTGAGATTTGAGCTCAAAGGCTGCTTGGAAAGAAGGTGAATACCTCTAAATTTTAACTTTTAGAGCCCAGAAAAGTGTGGGAAATGTTTGTATGCCTGTGTGTGAGAGTGAGAGGGCCCTTCTCCCAATCACAGCTGGATCATGCTCCCTCTGTGCATTTCCTAACCGCAGAAAGACTAACAGAGTCTGGAAAGCATGGGGGATTTGCCAGAGCACAGGACCTTCTGTTAGGGAAAAAGGGAGACTGTGTGTGAAAATGGAATGGGAAAAAAAATGAATGAGAGAGTTGAACTTTGGGTAACCAGCTGGGAAGTCACTGAGCAAAGCTTTGTGTGTTAGGAGGGGCCCGTACTCAACTGCTTAAAAGCAGCAGGTCCTCCCAGACCCCCAAGGGTCTGAAAACTGATGACGGATCAGAGGTGCCCGTACGCAACTGCTTAAAAACAGCAGGTCCTCCCAGACCCCCAAGGTTCTGAAAACTGACAGCGGATCAGAGGTGCCTGTACTCGACTGCTTAGAGAAAAAGTGACATTCTGTTACATTTTGCAGATATCTTTAATATCTGGCAAATGTGATTTTTGTGGAGCCCTAAAAGGGTCTCTGGGGACCCTGAGGGTTTCTTGGACCACACCTTTAAGAAAACTGTGCTAAACCATGGATCAACTTGATTTGTTATACAAAGTGTTAGGTGTTTTGTGCCAGCCATGGCAGTTTCTTAAAGAGCCACCAGATGGGAGCAAAGAGGGACTTTTGATCCCACTGGTGGGTCAAGGGGCTCCGGCCCCTGAAGCCCCATTGGGGAGAGTTAATGGCCCTCCGGCCCCCTCACACATTGGTAAGGGAGGGGCCAGGGACCCCTATAAGAACCCCTGCACAGGGCTGCTCTTTGGCTCTTGTTCTAACTTCCTACAGGACTGACCCAGTGTTGTGTCTTCGGCTCCCGAGCCCGGACCTTCGGAGGAAGAACCCTCCGAAAGTGAAGAGGAGGAGGAGGCAAGGCCCCCCTCTCCTGGCCCGTCTGGTTTGGCACCACCCCAGGCCCCAGCTGAAAGCCCTGAGGAGGAAAGCTCCTCTGAGTCAGACGTTAATGAGGAGAGGGAGTGGATTAATCCCAGGTGGCGACGATCAGAGAGACGGGCTCAGCAAAGGAGTGGGTGGGGCCGAGCACGAGGTGATGAGTCACAAAGCCAACGCCCCACAAGGTATAAAAGGAGCTGACCTTACCTTGTTGGCTTTTGTGACGAACAAATTATTAACTTGGCTGCTTGTTTCCTGAAGTACTGCATCAGATAAGTGTTTGCTAACCTTAAGACTGTTTGTTTTTGGACATGCCGGAGAGCCTTATCAGGGACTGGCCGTGGCAACTCAAAATAACAGCTGTCTTTATCTCTCCCGGGCTCGCTGCCAGCTTGTTGTTTATGAATGGTGAATAAACGACTTTCGTACACTTCTGTTTGTGTGTGTGCTTGTCTGGGCTCCTGAAGCAGGGAGGGGACAGAACACCCATGGGCTCAATCCAGGCATGGATGCCTCCATGCCAGGGAACTCATTTTACTACTTCTAAATAAAGATTTAATTTGATTGCATCCTTGCGTGCTGACTTTTCTTGGAAGTGCCCTCAACGAACCAACAATCTTCGTGAGATCCCTCACAAAGTGGTAGCAGAGGATGGTTTGAGGCAACGCCATGAGAGACGCCACGAGTGAAGCCATGTGGGACACCAGCGCAGGGGGCCTCTGGACACCGGGTAAGTCCTTCCCCAGCACCCATGAGGCTCCCCAACATGGCGCCGGCCACCCTGGGGGACCCCGGGGACCCGGAGCTTTTGGCAGAAAAACTCTCACCAAATCGTGACCCGCAGCTTACAGGGCCAACCAGAAGCAACATGGCGGCCCCCAGGCTACCTACTCCAGCGAGGCTTGGTAGGCCTCAGCTAGGCCACGAGGCCCAGCAACCGATGGCAGCCAGCCAAAGCAGCATGCAAACTGCTTGCCCCCCCCACCGGCAAACCTCGAAGTCTGCCTGGCCGCACCTCCTGCGGCGGGCATCAGAGCAGCAATCCAAGTCCTGGTCGTGGCCCTGGAGGCCACGATGACCGTGACCTCAACCTTGGGGACAGCCAGCCTCCCTCACTACCCCCAGGAGACCAACAAGGGGGGGCGTCCAGTCCGGAGCCCCCCAGCCACGACCTATACCTCCAGAGAGCCCCAGAAGAACCCCTGGGGGCTCCAGCCTTCCCAACACCCCCACCGAGGCAATGGAGGACTCACCTCAACATCTTCAGGGAGCCTCCAGCCAAGCCTCCCACTTCCGACGATGGCTGCCTCCTCCGGAGTCTTCAGGACCAGTGGTGGGCCCCTCCAGGCGATTCTCAGCATCTTCGGACATTTCCAGCCCCATCTTGCAGCCTTCACCCCCCGGTAAGTGTTCCAGTACTGGGAGGGCTTCCAGAGGAGTCTTCAGAGCTCCACAGGCCTGGGCCCAGGCCTAGCCCTGCAGCACAGAGAGAGAGGTCCGCTCCTGTTGGCTCCTGGGCTGGAATGAGCTCTGAGCATGCTCAGCAGTTCGAGCATGCCCAGTTCACTCGATCTGAAAAGGAGAAAAATAATCAGAGAAAAATACCTACACTCACCAGCAGAGGGATCCCTCTCCCATTTACTTCAATGGGATCCTCCCAAAGGTACCAAGGACAGCAGAATGGACATGTATTTTCTGCTCCTGCTTATTCCTTTACCTCAGTACTCCCGAATAACTTTGAAAAATTACATCTGGGGGGTGAGAACTTCAATATATGGAACAAAGAGATGCAGGTATGTCTCTTAAAGGAAGGGACCCTAGAAATGGTTTTAGACCCCCCCACCATTCCCTTGGGGGCCTCAAGAAGAGTGGTACCACAGGAAAGCCTATACCACTCTACTGAGCTCACTGGATGCTAAATTGTACCCCAGCATTCCAGATGGGCTCACAGCTGGTGAGATTTGGGGGTTGCTATATAGCCTATTTAAAAGTGATAGCTTGGGCTCCACCACAAGGCTTACATCGGAGTTCTATAACACCAAGCTGAAATTTGGGACTAGCATGGCTGAACACCTGGGAAAGTTGAAGGCACTCAGGGCAGAACTGGTGCTCAGGGACTACCCCGTGACTGAGGCAAACATGATTGCCATTATTCTGGCATCCCTGGACAAAAGTTGGGGCAATTTCATTGTCTCACTAGAGGGAACCAAGAAGGAAGCCATGACTCTGTCCTACCTCACAGGGAGGCTCAATGAGGAAGACAGGAGGCACAGAGATGCAGGAGAGTACACCAGGGCCACAACTCTGTGCATCAACAGGAGGCACCAGAGTTCAGAGCAGGTTAACGCTCTACCCAAGTGTTTCATCTGTGGCTCTGAGGTGCATCTGAAGAAGGACTGGCCCCATTACTGTTGCAGGAAAAAAACGGGACCAGGCCAAGCTCTTCAATGCAGGAAAAAGTTTATTGTGCACGGTTCAAACAGCCCAAAAGCAAACCAAAAAGTCTGAACCCCGAAGGGTTCTCCCAGGCACATTTTTATGCAGTCTTAGTACGTATACACATCAGGGAGTGTTACATTTCACATGTAGGAGCTAACCTCCATCAGTCTTACAAACATCAAAGACGGGTGGGAATAATAAACACTTGCTAACATATTCATGTTCACTATTCAGGATCCTAAGACACAACAAAGGGAGATAAGAGGCTGGAAGACGCCTCTAGAGTAATAAAGGAAGCGGCATTTGTTATCTAGGGATATACATGACATTTAGGGTGCCCTAAACAATGAGGAACAGGATACATTTGTTTTGGGTCACCTCACCCTTTCACAGGAGGCCCCTTCGTCAAATACCTTCGTCATCTCAGCCACCTTTATCGGCACGGAAGAGGGAAGTTAGCCTTAACCAGAGTTTCAGGATTATAATATTTTAAGTTATAACCAATATCCGAATTTGGGCTACCTCATTACCAGCAAGGACCTAAGCGTGGTTCCAATCAAGGAAGGGGCAGGGGGCAGAGAAGGGGGCCTGGCGGGGGCAAAGGTGATGCTAAGGGCAATTTCGTGTGTACTACTTACCTCACCCATGCCACAAAGGCTGATGGCCCTACTGGCCTCTGGTTACTGGACTCTTGAGCTTCATTTCACATTGCTAACATGAAACAAGGCTTTAAGAGGTTAAGGAGAATTAACTCCTCTGTCAAAGTTGCTAATGGTAACAATGCTTTGATTGTTGGGGAGGGCACTGTCTCTGTACCAGGGCTGGGCAATGTTGAAGGTGTATTGCATGCTCCCTCTATCGCTAATAACCTGTTAAGTATAACCAAGTTATGTGATGATGGCAGGGTGGAGGTATTGTTTCGCAAAGGGGGAGGTCATGTCACTCAAGACAAAAGGGTCATTGGGAGTGTTACCATTATAAATGGTTTGCCATATTTCTCCCCCGAGTACCCAGCTACAGGAGATAGCTCACAGGGTGCCACCCCAGAAGGGGCCTGTGCGCAGAGAGAGAGAGGCCCCTCAGCCAGCCCCCAGGCTGTCAAAGGGGCACAAGGCCGAAGCAGTTGTGCCCATATCGCCTCAGCTAACCCCACGGCCTTCCAAGGCCAATGCGGGCAAGAAACCCGAGCCTCAGCAGGCACCTAAGGCAGATAAGCCCAAGAAGGGGCCTAAGGTGCCAGCACCGCCCAAGGCAACCAAAGCCAAGGGGGTGTCAGTGGGGAAGCCACTCCATACCAAATGTGCCCACCTCTTACATCGGAGGTTAGGCCATGTGAGCTTCCCCGTGGTCAAAAAGATGGGGGAATTTGCTGAGGGGATTCACCTCCAGAATTGTGAGGTATTTCTGGACTGTGCCATCTGTAAGAGGGTAAAGAGGAAGGCAGCCCCAATACCTAAGGTGTCACAATGTAAAACCCAATACCCATATCAATTAATACATGTTGATTTGGTTGGGCCATTTACACCGTCCCTAGGGAAAAGGCAGTATTTCCTCATTGCTGCTGACGACTTCTCGAGGTACGGCCATGTGTATACCCTCACGGAAAAGTCTGAAGCCTTTGATGCCATAAAATCACTGTACTATTACGTGGAAACTCAGTACAAGACTAAGATCGCACAGCTGCAGAGCAACCGTGGGGCTGAGTTCATGTCCTGAAAATTCCAAGACTGTTTAAGGCATAAGGGCATACACCATTTTTGAACAGCGCCTTTTACTCTTGCACAAAACAGTGTGGTAGAAAAACGTAACGGCGTTCTGCAGACAATGGTGCGCAGCCTGATTGCGGATGCTGGAGTTGCGGAATCGTACTGGGTGGAGGCGGTACATTACGCCAACTACACCCTGAACCGCACCTGGAACAGCGTTGTGGATCAGAGTCCATATTTTCTGGTCCACGGTAGGAAGCCAAGTTTGGGACACTTGCGCGTATTTGGCTCCTTCGCTTGGGTGCACATCCCCAAGCAGCTGCAGAAGAAGGGGAGACAGAATCAACAGAAAAAGAGACTACAGTTGGAAAGTGAGATAAAGAAGAAAGAACAACAATTGATACAAAAACCAGCAGATGGACAATTGCAAACAGCTATAAAACTTTTGAAGGATCAATTTCAAATGCTTATAGCAGATCAAACAGCAACCAACTTACAATTTGCAAAACATAATACTTTTACTAATGCTAATAAACCGGGCAGATGGTTGGCTTATACCTTGAGGAAACAAGTAACTACACGAATTATTGATAGTACTGAGTATGCCGCTAAAGAGGTTTATCAACAAGAATTAATTAAAAAGGCCTTTTTGGACTATTACACCAAGTTATATGCGAAAGATAATATACAGAACAGTTTTATAGATAAATATCTAGAAGAAAAGAGAATCTCAAAGGTTTCATCAGTTCAAGAGGAAAATTTGGAACAATTGATAACAGTTGAGGAGATTAGTTTTGCCATAAAACAACTGAAAACAGCTAAAGCTCCAGGGACGGATGGCCTAACCGCAGTTTATTATAAAACTTTACAAGAGGAAATGATTGAGCATCTTAAAGACTTATTTTGTAATATACAACTAGGAGGTAAGATACCTTCCTCGTGGAAAACAGCCTTTGTCTCATTGATACCAAAAGAAGAATCAGGTCCTAAGAAACCAGAAAATTATAGACCAATATCTCTTTTAAATACAGATTATAAAATTTTTGCAAAAGTATTGGCCAACAAATTGATGCCAGTTATCCAAAAGGTAATTCATCATGATCAAGCGGGATTTATTGAAGGCAGATATATGAAGGAGAATGTCAGGCAAATCATAGATTTATTGGACTATCTAGATAAGAATAAACAGATCTCTGCAGCGCTGGTTTTTTGGATGCGGAAAAAGCCTTTGATCGAGTGAATTGGAATTTTATAATTAAGACTTTGGAAAAAATGGATTTGGGGGAGCGGTTTATACAAGCGATTGGAGCAATTTACCTTGAGCAATCTGCACAACTTATTATTAATGGATGTTTAACATCAAATTTTAATATACAAAAAGGTACAAGACAAGGCTGCCCACTATCCCCATTATTATTTATTTTAACTCTAGAAGTCTTATTGAATGCAGTACGGGACTCGAAATCTTTGAATGGAATAGTTATAAGGCAAGAGGACTACAGAACTAGGGCATTTGCAGATGATCTGGTTGTTACCCTATCACAGCCGATGAAATCAATAATCCAGATGAAGGATATTATAGAAGATTATGGCATGGTATCTGGTTTTAGATTGAATCAGAAAAAAACTAAAATGATTGTCAAAAATTTGACAGAGAGCAAAAAAAAGGAACTGGAAAGAGTGGCAGGTTTTGAAATTGTTTCAAAGGTCAAATATTTAGGAGTACAAATCGCAGACTCAAATATAAAACTGTTTCAAAACAATTATGAGGTTCTGTGGCAAAAGATACAAAAAGATATGCAAACTTGGAAGAAACTGCAGCTATCTTTACTTGGAAGAATATCAGCAGTAAAAATGAATGTTTTACCTAGATTTATTTTCTTATTTCAAATGATACTGGTGCTTAAGTCAGACAAACCATTGCAAGAATGGCAAAAAGGAGTTAATAAATTTGTTTGGAATGAAAAAAAGCCAAGAGTGAAACTGAAAATAATGCAAGATACTCGTGAGAGAGGTGGTCTTCGACTTCCAAACCTTCGATTATATTATGAAGCAGCTGCATTGATACAAATAAGTGATTGGTTTGGAAAAACCAAGACTGAATTGTTGAACATAGAAAGTCATGACCTTGTTTGGGGATGGCATGCATATCTATTTTATGACAATAAAGTGGACAAAGTGTTTAATAGTCATCTACTTAGAAATGCCTTGATGAGAATCTGGAAGAAGCACCGAACCAAATGGGATTATAAGATTCCGTTATGGCTGGATCTTGCTGATACCATGTGGAATACAAATATTAAGTCACTCAGGGGTTTTTTATATAAAGAGCTACTTTATCCTGAAGGGGGCAGATGGCGGTTGAAGACTTTGGACATGCTGTTGGAAGAAGGGATTTCTTTGACTTGGTTGCAGTACAATCAATTACAGATGAGATGGAAAGAAGATCAACAAACTGGTTTAATGGAATATGAAGTAGAATTGGTTAGACAGATAAAAGAGATAGGTCCAATGCATATTAAGAGAGTTTATAATGTCTTGTTAGAAAGGGATTCAGAAAATGAGTTAGTTAAAGATTGTATGATTAAATGGGCACAGATTTTTTTTTAAAGTTTCTTTATTGAAGCATTTATTATTTACAAAACAGAAGACAAAAAGAAGACAAAACCACACTGACAGACAAACACAACAAACAAGATAAAAATTTTCATATATATCAATTCAACGTTTCCAGCTTTGAGGTGTCGTTGTATATAAATAATTCATATTTACGTTACATATTTACATTGATCTTCATATAGAATTAGCAATTGTGCTATAACAGTGCTAACTATAAGTTGTTTTATACATCTATTCATCCTTTTAGCAATGTACAGTATAATGTACAGTATCCTAGTTCTCTTGTCTAGTTCCCGCATTTGCGAGTCTTACTTAGATTTCTATTCCTTAACCATTCATACCATAGATCCCATGCATTATAATATTCTGATTCCTCTCTATCATTTATCTCTAGTGTTAACTTGTCCAGTTCAGCACATTCTAATATCTTCCTAATGATATGGTCTTCGGGGGGTAACTTATTCTCCTTCCAATATTGGGCAAAAGTGATTCTTGCTGCCGTAATTATGTGTATCGCCAGGTATTTCTTCTTTCTTGAATATGACTTTTTAAGGATTCCCAGGTGGAATATTTTTGGATCTAGTTCCAAAGTGTCTCCCAAAATTTCTTTCAGCCAATTATTTATTGTCTTCCAAAAAATTTTTGTTTTAGGGCAGGTCCACCAACAGTGGTAATACGAACCTTGTTGGTGCCCACATTTCCAACATTTTGGGCTTGCTTTGGGGTATATTTTAGCGATCCTGGCTGGGGCCAGGTGCCACCTATAAATCATTTTATATTGATTCTCTTTAAATGTTATGGCTTTAGTCATTTTTAAATTGTTAGTCCAAATTTGGTCCCATTCCTCTAATGTTATAATCTGTCCTATATTCCTGGCCCATGCTAACATAGTGTTCTTCACCGTTTCCTCTGTTAAATCGTAATCCACTAGATATTTATATATTTTTGCTAGTAATTTATCATCTGTGCCCATCCAAATTTTATCTAGGCCATTCATACTTATTTCTATTCCCGGATCTTCTTTGTCTTTCTTATATCTTGATTTAATTTGGGCATACGTCCACCATTCTAGATTGATACCTTGTTCTTTTAGCTCTTCTATTGTCCTAATATTCCCTATCCCGTCTAGGATCTCTTTGTATCTGGCCGTCTTTCCCAATTCTAGAACATTTGGATATATAATTGCCTCCATTGTAGAGAGCCATCTAGGGATTTTGGCATAGTGCTTTTTCCTTATCTCTCTCCATGTTGCCATGAGGGTATCTCTTATTTTATGTTTGTGAAAATATGTCTTTGTTTTTTGCCCTGTTTCCCAGAGATAGAAGTGCCAGCCTTTTTGAAGATCGTATCCTTCCAATGTCAGTATCCTTTTATTGGTTAAAGTTGCCCAATCTTTTAGCCAAATTAGATTTGCTGCTTTATAATATGTCTCCCAGATTGGGAGTCCGAGTCCTCCCCTTTCCTTTTTATCTTGCATGTCTCTAATTGCGATCCTCGGTTTTTTCCCTCCCCAAATAAATTTTCTAGTAATCGAATTAAGTTCTTGAAAAAATTTTTTATCCAATTTGATTGGCGCTGTTTGAAACAAATATAATATTTTAGGTAGGATACTCATTTTAATTGCTGAGATTCTCCCTAGAAAGGATATCTGCAATTTCCCCCACTTTTCTAGGTCCTGTTTAATATTTTTGATCAGGGGTGTATAGTTATCTTCTTTAATGGCTGAATGTCTTTTTGAAACCCAAACTCCCAAATATTTGATTTTCTTGACTACTTTAATTCCCATCAGTTCCTCTAAGGCTCTTATTTGAATTTTGGTCATATTTTTAGTTAGTATCTTCGTTTTAGCTTTATTAAGTTTGAGTCCCGCCACCTCTCCATATTTGCCAAATTCATCTAATATTTGTATGCCTGATTCCAATGGGTCTTCTATAATTAGAGCCACATCGTCCGCAAATGCTTGAATTTTATAGGTTTCCTTCCTAATTTTAAGACCCCTAATCTGGTTATTCCCTCTAATTTTTTGCAATAAGACTTCTAAAGCTAATATAAATAGTAACGGTGATAGTGGGCATCCCTGTCTCACCCCCTTCTCAATTAAAAATGACTTCGTTAGCTCTCCATTTACCAAGATGTTTGCCTTTTGCTTCTTATAAATGGTTGTTATTGCTTTTTCAAAATTCGGCCCAAATCCCATTTTACTTATTTGCTGTATCATGAATTCCCAATTTAGATTGTCAAAGGCCTTCTGGGCGTCTACAAAAATCAATGCCATTTCCTGGCCTGGGTGGTCCTCGTAGTATTCTATTACATCCAATATCGTCCTTATGTTATTTCTAATTTGTCTCCCTGGGAGGAATCCATTTTGATCATTATGTATTATTCTATTCAGTACTTTTTTCAACCTTTCTGCCAAGATGCTCATGAATAATTTGTAGTCCGTGTTAAGTAAATAAATTGGCCTGTAATTTTTAATAGACTTTGTGTCTGTTCCTTCTTTGGGGAGGAGTGTAATATACGCCTCCCTCCATGATTCTGGTATTACAGATTTTGTTAGGGCTTCGTTAAATATTTTTAACAGTTTTGGGAGCAGAACATCTTCTAGATCTAAATTTTGATATAATTCCCTTGGGAATCCGTCTGGACCTGGTGATTTATTTTTCTTAAGTTTAGAGGTTGCCATCTTTAACTCTTTCATTGTAATTTCCTTATTTAACAGTTCCTTTTCCTCTTCCTCAATTTGTGGAAGCCCTTCTTCTAATAAATATCGTTCTATTTTCTCTTTGGGTATTTCTTCCTCTTTGTACAATGTGGCATAATAATCATAGATTAATTCTAATTTCTCCTCCTCCTTATTTACTATATAGCCTTCAGGGTCTTCCAATTGATATATTATCCCTTTTTCTTTTTCTTTCTTTAATCTATATGATAACCATCTCCCTGGTTTGTTGGCGTTTTCAAAATAGTATTGTTTGGTTTTCTTAATTTCATATGCTAAGTTTTCTTGGTCCATTAAATTTATTTTGTGGCGTGTAATCATCCATTTTTGCTTTGCCGGTTCATTATCTGGGACTTGTTGTATTTCTTTCTCTATTTCTCTCAGCTCCTCTAATATCGTTCTTTGACGTTCTCTTTTTTCCTTGTTTTTATGTGCACTATATGCAATAGCAAGACCTCTTAGAAAGGCCTTCATCGAATCCCATATTATCCCTCGTTCCGTCGGTTCTTTCTCATTTCTTTCAAAGAAGTCCTTTATTTCTTTCTTTATTTTTTCAACATTTTGTTTGTCTCGAAGGAATTGAGTATTCAACCTCCATCTTGTATTTCCCCTCCTATATTTCCTTTTCCATTTAAGTTCCAACGGATTGTGGTCTGCCCATATATTGGGTAGAATCTCAGCTGATAAAATATCCATTCCCAGGTTCCTACTCAGCCACATCATGTCAATTCTCGACCAAGTTTTTTTTGCATTCGAATAAAAGGTGTATTGTTTTTTATGTGGATTTAAGGTTCGCCAAATGTCGATTAAATTTAATTCATCGATTAACTCAAAGAAGGGTTTTGGTATACTTTTTCTTTTTCCTTTTTGTCCTTTAGGGGTTTTGTGGTCTTTATTTGGATCTACTATTCCGTTAAAGTCCCCAATTATACATATATTGTTATTATTTTCCATTGCACTGATTATTTCTCTAAGTTTACTATAAAAATTTGCCAAATTTTTGTTCGGGGCATAGATAGAGATAAGTAGGATTGGTGTGGCCTCTCTCATGATTTCCACTACCAGAATTCTGCCTTTGGGGTCTGTATATTTTAACTCTGATTTTATTCCCTCCCTGATATATATAGCTATCCCTCTCTTTTTTTCCTCTGCCAATGATGTATATAATTTCCCTAATTTCTTATATTCCAAATATTTTTCGTTTCCCTTTTTAATATGCACCTCTTGTAAACATATTAAATCCAAATTCTCTTTAGCTAATTTTATGAAAAAATTTTTCCTTTCTTTATAGTCGTTCAATCCATTCACATTTACTGATAACAACTTCCAGTCCATTTTCAAATTTGATACCAGTCTAGTACTGTTTTGCCCGGGTGACTCCCTGCGGTCTTGGTTCTTTCTTTCCTTCTTTGTTTTCTCTTTCCTCCTTTTCCCTTTCCTCCGATAACTCTTCCTTCGATCCTTTTCGTCGTATAGGGTCTTCCTCCGTTGTAGCCCCTCCTAACTCTTCCTTGCTGCTCAGATCTTCTTCGCTTCCTTTCAATTGGTCTACAAATTCCTGTGCCTCCACCAGACTATTTATCTTTATTTTCTTCCCTTGCCAGGTTATCAGCATCCCTTCTGGCAAGGTCCATCGGAAGGGGATATTTCTTTTATTTAGTTGCAATGCCAGGAATCTATAGTCCCTCCTTACTTCCCTTACCCTCCTCGGGACCTGTTTCAATACTATTACCTCTTTGCCCCTATATTTTATTGTTTCTCCTTTCGCAATATTGTAAAAAATGTCTTTGACTTTCCTCCGAGCAAACCTTATATGGACTTCTCTCGGGAGCTTGTTTCGTCTTGCGTAATTTGTCTGGACCCTGTATACTTCGTCCAGTTCTTTAATTATTTGATCTTTGTCCTGTTGTAAAATCTCTCCAATCAATTCTGCCATGACTTGACCCAGGTTCTCTTCTTTCTCCTCCGCTATGTTCTGGAAACGCAGGTAGAAAGATGCTTTGTCCATTTCCAGCTGCATAATTGAGTCTTCCAAATCCCTATTCTGCGCCATCAGTTTTTGATCCACCGCGTCCAGATCTCTTTCCTGTTGTTCAATCTTAGATTCAATTTTCTTTATTTTTTGTTCGTTCACTTGGATTGCCTGCTGGAAGTCGTTCATTTTTTGATCTATAGTTTGAATGTCGGTCTTCAATTCTAAATGGTTGTTGGTCATCTTCTCCTGCATCATTAACATCGTTTCCTGGATCGATGTTAGTGATAGTTGCATCGCTTGCATTGTGGGTAGCATGGTTACGAGACTTTCTGTAGATTTTTGTATTCCTGGTGATGACATTGCGATTGTTGGGTTTGGGATATTTGTCGTTGTCTTTTTCCCAGTTTTGGTTACTGTAGCTGCGTAGCTTGTCATCTCACTCAAGACTTTTACTTGTTC
>WNWU01012749.1:1384-28208 GCA_012654045.1 Ptyas mucosa
TTTTCATTATTTATTCATTTTTTGTCCCTTCAAGTCATTCTTCATTCCAAGCAACTGCCTCAAGAAGTCCCTGAAGTTTACTTGGCAAGATTTCAGACATGGTTTGCCATTGCCTGTATTCTAGGAGAATACAGGCAAGAGAGATACTGACTGGTCCATGGGCAGCCAGCTGGGTTCATGCTAAAGATAGAATTAGAAGTCATACACTAGACTAATGCTTAACCACTACAACAAACTGCCTTCTGCTCCTATTTTTTTAAGTTAATAATTCATTATAATCTGCTATCCCTTTTAGATTGTCTTACCTAAAGTTCCAGAATTCATTCTGCCATGGCTTCATTGTCTTATGATTTGAAGACCAGGTGTTTCCTCTGCTATTTCCAAGCCAAACATCATAACCATTATCTGCTAATATGAAACCAAAACTGTTGTGAGGCTGGTTAGAAATCCAATGGGAACCATCTCCAACGACACTATGTAGCAAAAACACAACAGGTCGTGCAGCTGTAAAATAAAAAGAAATGCTTTTTAAAAACGAGCCAGATCGTTGAAGATTGCAAAACCATTGAAGTATTGATTGCAAATAAAACTTGCAAAGAATCAACATTTGTGGTACATTGTTGCAATCTCTTATTAGAAATAGCTTATGTTACGCTGGCTGGAATGAAAGCATGATCATTATGTGGTTAAATCTATAGAATTTAGGAACTGAGGTTTTATTGATTCAATGGATCTACTCTAAGCATATGCAAATCCATTCCTTTGTCTCCAACATTATGATATATTCTCAATGATATGGTATCATCTTCAAATCTAGACTCTTATATAGAAAGGTTGTAGAACTCTTCTTCTTTAAAAGAAATTGACTAGACTGTTTATTCTATTAGATTCTCCATTGTCTTATAAATAGTATCATGATCTACAATACTTCAGGATACCTCAGTATACTCACAAATTGAGAATATATTTTTCTTAATCTTTCAAGACTCAAGCTATTTATATTATACATTGGACTATTAAGCAGTTTTAAAAACTGAAACATTTTCCCATTGCTTCTTAAATGAGATTTACCTTTGTATATTTTTTAAAAATCATCACTGTTTATTTTGAAACATTTCATGAGAAGTTTCCATTGGATCCTAAACATTCTTTAATAGACAAGATGTCTTCTTATGAGACTACTTTCCTGAATTCTTGACCTTTTTTAAATTATAAATGATACAGGATTTCAGCAAAAATCAAGGGTAAAAAACTTCAGCAATTAGAATCCAAATTAGATATTAATTTCAGTTGAAGTTATAGCGCCTAATACAGATTTATTTGTAAAGGTCTGATATAGTTCTAGTAAAATTACAATTCTCATTCTAGTTTGTAATTGGGCGGTTTTGATTTTGTTGGCGTTAGTTTCTTCCTTGTAACATCTGTTGCCATGATTTGCCACAATAGTTTGCTATTTTATTATACCATTCTTGCTTTTAAAACTTTTTTTTTAATTGAGAAGAGCAGTTTAAGATTCTCAAAAATCTCAATCAGTCAGTCGATCCTTCAAGACATTTTGACTATCTCCTTTTCTAAGATATTGAAAGGAGAATTTTATGGTACAATTTCTTGTAACACCCAATACAAATGTTGGTGTTAATTCTGAAATTATTACATTTCATTTTGAAGAGATAGATCATTCCACCTCAATTATTGAAAAGTATTTTCAGCCATGTTCTAGAAGAATCTTGCACAAGGTCACACAGGTTTATTGAGAGTAAAATGGTGAAGCAGTTCAGATCTGAAGAGAAAAAGGTGCTTCCGCAGCTGTGGAGCGCAAAAGTAGCCCATTTGCCATTTCTTAAACCAGACTGCCATCGGATGCCATTTGATTTGTCCATGGTCTTACCTTTATTTGCGCCATTATACCTTCCATGTGGTATTCTGTTAATGGTAAGTATATATCCATCTTCTGTTTCAACATGATATTCCTCACTTGGATAGTTATGAAAATGGATAATTTCACTCTGTAAATAGAAAAAAAAAGATAACAGAGCAAACTTGTCTGAAGTTATATTTTCTGAACACAAAATGGGCAAACAAGATGATGAGTATTGCAGAAAGCTCAGGAACATTAAAAAGGAGGTTGCCAAAAATATAATCCTTCAAAAGATGAATCTATCCCCAAAGCCAGTGGAATGAAAAGTTTTAAGAACATTGATAAACTTTTGAAATACTTTGAATGACACAGATAAAAATAAAAGCAAAGGGGTTTTTTTCTTCATTAGAGGAATTGGGGATCCCAAAAGCCTTCAATATGTGTTTCTTTTGACTTCTATGTAGAATGCACAGAACCCTGCAGATAATTTTCAAATTTTTCTTTCCGTGCAGATTCATGTAGATGGAATTGCTTAACATTTGCAAAGCTCTTACTCTATGCTTGGCTATCAGAACCAAGTCTGAAAAAATTTAAACTTTTTAATTAATTTTGGGGGGGCATTGCAAAGGATTATTCTTTACCCTCCATATTGCCTAATGTTCAAATTTCTCTCAACCTTTTCTTTCTCATGGACCTCCTTTAAACATTTTCTTTGGCCATGGACCAGGGCCACAAACCCCCAAGACTTAACTCAAGATTTAAATCATAACATTTCTTAAGTCTTCGTGGACTCCTGTGATGACACAACAGCCCCCCAGGGATCTGCAGACAACAGGTTGAGAACCACTGAACCTGTAGAAAGATTCCTCTTTTTCTCTGTTGAAACATTTGGAATTGCTTCTCAGAATACTTTTACGATAAAACCTTTCTTAAACCCTTTTTCAAAGCTATCCTTCTTAGGCTCACTTTAAATGAGGAAAGCAAACTAAGTGGGGATGAAAAGAATCAATGTGGCTAATTTTCCTCTATATCCTAAATTCATGTTTACAGAATAAAAGACAGCCAGTTCATCCCCACAGCAGGTCCCATTCTACCCAGTTCATTGCTGCAGCCTCTTCTGCAATTCTTTTCTAGCATTGTATCATAAAGATCAAGGGATAAAGATTGCACAAAGAATCTTAAATTGCATACACTTGAGACATCAGCATGACAGGGTAACATCAATCTCAGCTACTCTCTCAGCCCAACTCATCTCACAGAGTAGTTGTTGTGAGGAAAATAAGAGGAAGAATGAGTACTGGGTTATATTTGTCCTCTTGATTTATTTAGAAAAATACAGGTTGGATATAAAAAACTAAATTAAAAATTAAAAAATGTTCTTGATTTTACTCTCATTATTTGGTGGTTTGTATATTGTATAAAATAGCATTTAGCATTAAACATTTCTACATCATACTGGAGTAAATATAATAAATAAACCTTTGAAGGTTATAGATTTGACAGTGATGCCTCTTTTGCATTTCTTTTATGTATCTAGCTGCACCTATCAAAATATAACAGTCAAAAAGGATTTAACATACAATATTCATAAAACACTCAGGGTCCACATTATAGTTGGTGTCAAGACTTTCTGAAGTTTCCAGTTCGTCCAAGCTGAGCATTCCATGGCATAAATAAGCCATTATGATGAAACTCCTCATCTTCATCCTATAGAAAGCAATGCAGTCTTTGATTAATGTTTATAAACATGAGCTTCCTGAAGATACAAAGCACCAGTTGCTCTGAAATATCTTCTGCTATCTGCCCATTGAGCAGAATTTTACTTCTAAAGAGAATGGGAAAAAGTCAACGCCAATTAGAAAATGGCTTCAATCTGAATGTGTGTTGAAAAATAATTAAATTCACTTCAGCGGTGGATTAAACAAATAGGTAGATAAGGATCTACATAAAGATTAAGCAACAGAGAACCTACTGGTTGGGATTTATATATATCTTTTTCTCATGTTCCCATGTTGCCTGTTTCACCTATTGTACCTCCATTTTGAATTAAATGATATGAAAAAGGACTCTAGGATGAATTTCCCAACCAAACGAAAGTAGTTGAGGCCATCTGCTCAGCTCTCCTTTGGATTCCCAACTGTTGAATTTGAATAATGTAGATTTTGCCAAAGATAGTTGCATTCCATAATCTTTTTGTTGTTGTTGTTGTTAACATTTTTTGTTGAGTTATAAAGTATGGTAAAATACAAAAGTAAATAGAAAAGCAATTTTCTATTGGGTCAATTTTCCCATTTCAGCTAACTCCATCAATTTCTGCAACCATTCGTCCATGGTAAGAATCGAAGTGTCCTTCCATTATTGTGCATCCAATATTGTGCTGTCAACATATGTAACAACAAAGTTCCAATTTTTTTCTCCAGTTCCTTTTCCATTAAACCCAAAAGGAAAAGCTCTGGTTTCATTTATATCTCCACTTTCAAAAAAAATTTTGTATTAAAATATGAATCATATTCCAATTGTTTTTTGCTTTATCCCATGTCCACCATAGATGATAAAAGCTCCCCTCTTTATTTTTACACTTCCAGCATTCATTTGACATACCTTTGTACAACTTAGATAACTTATCTTGTATTAAATACCAATGATACGTTATCTTATACAAATTTTCTTTTAGATTGTAGTTTAATGTGAATTTTCAACCCTTCATCCACATATTTTTCCCATTGTTCAAACATCACATTATATCCAAAGTTCCTTGTATGACTGAAGCATACAATGTTTTACATGTTCATTTTCTAAATGCAATTTCAATAACATTTTATAGATTTTAGCAATATGATCACCATTGCCACAGAATGAAATGTCCAATTCATTTTTAACAAAGTCAAATCCATAGTTTTTAAAAATCCAGTTTAAACCTTTCTTTCAGTTGTTGATAGGTAAACCAGTGTCATACATAACCTTCTGATTTAAGTTGTTCCCTTGGTTTTATTATTATAGTTGCATTCCATAATCTTAACCATAGGATATGCTGCATGGTGCTAAAGGTTTTGTACAGAAGTGTTTTTGCACTCATTCTTTATTGGTTTCAGGAGATGTGATGAGTGCCAAAAACAATGACTACCAAACAAATTTTTCCACAAGGAATAATGTAGTGAGTTGCAAGGTAGCCGACATCTAGAAGGTCTAGGGTTACCAAATAAATGATGAGAACCGGGTCAAAGTTTGTAGGATACTAGATACTAGACCATTACATTTTAGTTAAACTTTTCTTAGCCAGTCTATTAGCACACAGACATACACACGCACACACTTAGGGGCAACGGAATTTAACACTTCACTTCAAGACTTGAGAGATAAACAGGGAACAAAGTATGTAAATAAAACAGGAGCTTGCCTGAAAAAGCTTGTTTTTAACAGAAACATTCAGAAGATGAGTCCAAATCCAGTCCAGATTCCAAGAGCCAAGTCAGGGTTGTCATTCAGTTGAAAGATCAGAGATCCAAGGTTTCTTACACAGATAGAAGCCACACGTATCATATAAGAGCTAGAAATTAGTCATTGTTTCCCAGATCCAGGAAATGCAGCATGCATTAGAATTATTTCTTAAATAAGGATACAGTCAGCTATCCCTAACCAATGAATTTATTCCTTTCTTTGGCAAGAAGCCTAATAGAATGTTGCTGCTTTGATCTCTTCTCTACTCATTGAGTCTGGGTATGGCAGGCCATATGGGAGAATTATTTTTATTACTTTTTATTTTTATTAGTTTGATTTATATGCTGCCCTTCTCCGGAGACTCAGGGCAGCTTACAATGCTTTTAAGCAATAGCCTTCATACTTTTGTATATACCTGCTTAGTAGGGCTTTTGGCCCCCCCCCAAGCAGTGTTCTATTTTAAACAAAGTCAGCTTATTGTCCCCACAAAGCAATTGCCCTCATTTTACCTACCTCGGAAGGATGGAAGGCTGAGTCAACCTTGAGCCTGGTGAGAATTGAACTTGTAGTAATTGCAGGCAGTTGGCAGCTAAATACTACTTTAACAGTAGTTTAGTCCACTGCGCCACCAGGCTCTTTCCCATTCAGAATGGATGGGAGGGTACTTATTTAGCTTAACACAAATAGCAAAAGAAATTGTCTTGTCTATTAGATAGGTTTCTGTTAGATCAGTTCCAACTGGACGAACCTTTTTGTAAAACTCAAGTATGCTGCAAATGAATTAAAAACCTAGACCAAGTAGAACTATAATTATTTATTGGAAAACCAATTGGCCAGGAGCCAAAGAACTGCACAAACCATATGTCCTACAACTGGTTATTCTGGACATTGGTCCAGCATATCTAGCAGGCACCAGATCGATAAAACGGATAAAACTTTTATGGATATTTGTTATTTAAATAGCTGCCATGCCCACGGAGAGGGCTCGTAACTTGGGCATCCTCCTGGATGCACGGCTGTCTTTAGAAGAGCATATGACGGCCATGGCCAGGGAGGCTTTTTATCAGGTTCGCCTGATACGCCAGTTGCGCCCCTTTCTGGATTGGGACTCCTTATGCACGGTCACTCATGCCCTTGTTACTTCCCACCTGGACTACTGCAATGCTCTCTACATGGGGCTCCCCTTGAGGAGCACCCAGAGGCTCCAACTGGTCCAGAATGCAGCCGCGCGGGTGATTATGGGGGCGACATGGCGCTCCCATGTAACACCTCTCCTGCGCGAGCTGCACTGGCTTTTGGTGGTCTTCTGGGTGCGCTTCAAGGTATTGGTTCTCATCTTTAAAGCGCTCCATAGCTTAGGGCCCGGGTACTTACAAGACCACCTTCTGCCACCCATAACCTCCCACCGACCAATACGCTCCCACAGAGAGGGTCTCCTCAGGGTGCCGTCAGTCAGGCAGTGTCGACTGGCAACCCCCAGGGGGAGAGCCTTCTATGTGGGGGCACCCGCCCTCTGGAACGAGCTGCCCCCAGGGATACGATTGATCCCAGACCTCCGTACTTTCCGCCGGACTCTGAAGACTTTCTTCTTCCAGCAAGCCGGGCTGGCTTAAAAATTTTTTATCTGTTTTATGGGGAAGGGGTTTTAAATCGGGGTAGCCAATATGAATTTAATTATGTTTTAAATTATTTTAATTTTCATACTGTATGTATTTTAATTCTGGCTGTTCACCGCCCTGAATCCCCCTGGGAGAAAGGCGGTATACAAATTTAATAAATTGAATTGAATTGAATTGAATTGAAATTTCCATATGCTGATTCCTCCCATTAGAGATATTCCCTTTTTTGGAAGGGGTTGCCTTCCCCTTACAGATCAGAACCATGGCCTGGCAATTGCATTCATGCTTGATAGCCCTATTGCAGTGGTAATGGTGATGAGGAGTGTGTGCTTTTATTAGCTGACTCTGTATTATGGAAAAACATGTTACTGAAGTTGAGGCTGTCCCATCACCCTTGTTGCAGTTTAGATGATGTTTAATTGGTGGAACATTATGTGAATATCTTTAACACTATTATTAATAGTTTGTGACAGCTCTCCTTATTCTTTATTTATAAGGCTGTTTTATTTGTTTTGCTGATTACACTAGAAGTGATCTAAGGAGGAATAGAAAGATTGTTAGTAATATAGCTGAGAGGTATGATGTCCCTTCATAGCTGGAATATTCAAGTCAAGGGTATAGCGACTGTATTATGAAAAATACCTTTCCTCATTTTTAACCTCAAGGAGAAAGAGCAATAAAATAGCATTTAGGCTTATATACTGCCCATAGCACTTTGCAGCACTCTCTGGATGGTTTATAGTGTAGAAGCATTATTTGTATATTGTCCCAACAATTTGGATCCCCATTTTACCAGAACTCAGAAGGAGGGAAGGTTGAGCCAATCTCAAGCCCTGACAGGATCGAACTATAGGCTATGGGTAGAGGTTGCCTGCAATACTGCACTTTAACCACTGCACCATCAGGGTTCAGAAAGAGGGAGCAAGATACACAGAATCCAAAGTCTTTAAGCACCCTCTATCATCTAAACATAAAAGCAGACTGTAAATTATAGAAAAAAGAGGTTTCAGAAGAAACTGAAGCCTATGCAATACAGTGGGAGGTGGTGAGGAGAGCAATATTTTCATCCAGCCTGGGTAGAAACTGAAAGAGTTCCCACCAGAAAATATAGAGACTGAGCAGAACTATAAATTTTTAAAAGTGGTGGTGGGAAAACCTAGGACCAGGACAGTTCATTGAGGTAACTGGCCATCATTAGATGAATTGCCAGATAATAACCAAAAATTTAATTATCAATTTTATGGAGTGTGTATGAGACCATCAACCCAGTCAAAAACAGCTGCACAAAGCAGCAACCAGGAGTTGGAAGGAGTTGGAAGACTATCACATGCCATGTGATAGTCAATCAGAATTAGAGCTATCACTAGATCGGAAAGAAGGGCTTTTAAAAAACACTGTTTTAAAGCAGAGCTAATATAGGGAGAGGTCAATAGCAATTTAACTAGGTGAGTGAAGCTCACAAAGATCTGTTTTCATTCACTATTTTATTGAAAGAAGGCACCAATATTTTTTGAATGGGAAAATAAATACAGTGTGCAGATTCATATAAATGAATTTAACTAGCAGGGGATTAATTAATTTTCTAGCCCAGTCTATTCAACTATCCTTCTCCTACCCCACATTTGGCATTGCATAGTAATATATTCTAGAAGCAATCTGGAATAAACCTAAGTGGGGTGTGATATTAAAAAAAATATTGTCATTGATTTTGTACTCACTGATTCTAAAGATATCCTTTCAGTCACTGATCCAGTTGTTTCTCTTAATCCCTCCTTCTGTCTTCTCTCTAGAAGACTCAATTAACTTCCAAGGTGAAAAAATTTCTTAAAAATGCTGAACATGTGGAAGGAGTCATACAGAGCTCTAATGACATCACCCTCTCTGAATATCCATGAATTCGGTGTTTATATCTGCAGAAGGAAAACTTTGGTTATGATGTTTTCCTTACAGCCGCTTTTCCATCCATAGACATAGAATTGCCTGTGAGAATGTTCTCAGTGGGTGGTCCTTTTGAACAGCATCAATAAGGGACAAATACCTAATGGAATTGCTTGTACAACAAGCGCTTCCCTTAAAATTAAATTCAGATAATGAGGGCTGATGGAAAGGAAGCCAAAATACAGTTCCTTGTGAAGCTGCCAGAATGATCAGGAAAACGTGGATTTTATAGATAAATAGATAGATGAGAATTGACTGCGGTTTAATGTGCGCTGGGCATTAATTGGTCACATCAACTTATGAGAAGTTGGGAGTAGTTGGAAAAAGAAGATTGGAAATTTGATTGACAAATCTGTACCACTCCAGTTATTAAACATGGTATCACACATCTTCCTCACAGCTCTCACCAGTAGGAATCCTGGTTTCTGTCATGTGAAGTTCTTATTTGGCAATATCCCCAAAGAGCTTTTTTCAAAAGGCAACTGGACTTGGTTTTCCTTGAAGACTTTTTGTCAGATCTGCCCCAATCAGATCCCTTAGGAAAGAAAGGCCCTCGATTACATTTACGGTGAAGTGATAGGCTCTTTTACTAAAGGTTGCTGGTTGCAGTAAAGTCAGGCCAGAACTGAAGTTTCCTGCGCAAAAGGTTACAAATTTTTCCCCTCTTCCCAGCCCTTCCCTCTTTGACCAGTTCATCTTTAGCCAATGGAACGTTTTGAGAATCACTGAGATGTTTGGAGCAGTCCACATTCCATTTTCAGGATGAGTGACTCACAAAAACTGGCTCTGCGCTGCCCTGGTCTTTGTCAAGTTTTCATTCTGCCCTCCCTATTTTCCATCTTATCACCATACATGTTTATTGCCCATTTTCCCCTCCCCCCAGCTCTTAATGTCAGGATACTGACAAGGCACCAAGCCAAAGATGGCAGGACTGACATCCCCCCCCCCTCCCGTCAGAGATGTTAATACTGTAGAGGAAACAAAAGAGGAGAGGAAGAGACAGATGCAAATGCATAATTAATTTGGCAGTCATTGAGTATTATTACTCAATAATACTGGGTATTTACTGGGTATTATTCTTGGAACTTCTTAAGTAGTTTGGAGGCTTTAATATGTTTGGAATCTATCCACTCAGTTTCAGAGGGAGAGATATACTGGGTTTTGCCTCAATGCATGTGACAGTCCAGTACATCCTTGACCTCAAAATGTTGCTCTCCTTTAATCATGCTGGGATTGGGAGGACATTTTGTTTCTAGGCATAGGGATGAAGTGATTTCTGGTTTTAGGAGGTTACAGTGGAATACCGGATGGATCCGCCTAAGTGTTTTTGGTAATTCAAGTTCAACAGTCACAGGAATAATAAACCTTCTTTTGGAGAAAGGGCCAATGTACTTTGGGCCCAGTTTTTTGGAGGGTTGTCTAGACTGCAGGTATTTGGTGGACAGATAGATTTCACCCCCAACTTTAAAATTTTATACCAGCCAAGTGTATTATAATTGTAAAATCCATTCTTTTAAGGTGGCTGTTGGTGGGGTAGCCTGGGGCAGTTAGGGAGTAGATACAAAGTCCTGCCCCTTGGTTACCTTAAAAGGAGTGAACCACTAAGTGGTTTACAGAGTCAGCATCTTGCCCCCAACAATCTGGGTCCTCATTTTACCCACCTTGGAAGGATGGAAGGCTGAGTCAACCTTAAGCCTGGTAAGATTTGAACTGCCAAATTGAAGGCAGCTGGTAGTCAACAGGATAGAGCATCAGCTGGGAAATTCTTCCCACCAGGAGGAAACACAGAGTGAAATTGAATTGCAGGGTGAAATATAAGTACCTTGTCCCGTCTTGCCCCCTCTGCCTTAGCTCTTGATGTCAGGGTACTGGCAAGGTGCCAAGACAAAGATGGCAGAACTGACACATCTACTTCTCATCCAAGAAGCTCCTTCAAGGAAAACCAAGTCTAGCTGCCTTTTGAAAAAAGCACTTTGGGGACAACCATGACCTGGATGACTAAGAATCTCCCTAGACATTTAATTCGGCAATAGCTTTGAGGACTTTTGCTGACATTTCATGGAAACTCCTACAACATATTACACTGTATTGTTTCCAATTATGTCTAACAACTGGGTAGATCAAAACAGGATTGTACCATAGCATAAATAAGTATAATAGCATATTAACTTGATAGGCAGATCTTTTAGAAGCAAAGTCTTGGCAAACTAAATACAGGGAATTATTTCAGATGAGTTGCATGTACATTGTTGAATTAGATGGGGCTCATAAACAGTTGGCTGTTCAGGAAGGATTTGGAAAGCTTTTTGAAATGAGGCAAGCAAAACCAAATTGAGTTCAACTGAAGATTGTGAGCAATTTGGTACTCTCACAAATTTAACATTCCCAACAGACTGACAAGCAAGCCAGCAGGGAGATATAAAGGAAGAGGGAATTTTTTTAAAAAAACTGTCTGCCATGCATTACTTAGTTAGGTGCTATCAAGTTCATCTGGATTCTTGGTGATTATATTGACACTAATTGCTATCATGATTTGCCTGTAGTGTATTTCAAACCATATGCAAAATTCTAACGACGTGGCATATGACATAGCTCACCCTGAGGATAACATTTATTCTTTATTACTGCAGATATAAATCTTCAACATGGGCATGCAATGTAGCTACAGTATACACAAGATTATTTAGAACAGTTAAATGAAATAACTCTATTGTTTCACTTGAACTCACTTCTGAAAATCCTCCAGCTACTGGACTACAATGGAGGTTGTAAGATGATACAAAGTGTCACGTCAAGCCAAATGTTCTCACCTTTTCACTTCAAATTGATATGTTTAGTTTCCCAAAGACTAGCAAAATGACAAAATAAAGGTCAGAAGGGTGTTGGGGGAGGGGGTTCAGAATGCAACTGACACAGGTGTGAAATCCAGCAGGTTCTGACAAGTTCTGGAGAACCGGTAGTGGAAATTTTGAGTAGTTTGGAGAACTGGTAGCAGACATGTTGAGTAGTTTGGAGAACCGGCAAATACTACCTCTGGATGTCCCCAGAGTGGGGTGGGAATGGATAGTTTGCAATATCCTTCCCCCAGGAGTGGGGAGGAAATGGAGATTTTGCAATATCCTTCCCCTGCCATGCTCACCAAGCCACGCCCACCAAACCACACCACACCACAGCCACCAAGACACGCCCATAGAACCTGTAGTAAAAAAAATTGAATTTCACCACTGAACTGACAGGAGCAAACCCTGAGTAATAATACATCTGGTAAGGCATAAAGATAAGTTGAAACAATTTATTGAAGGACTTGTTTGCCGTAATAAAATAGAATTGCAGAACAACACAGAGAAAATTGCTTAGATGAGAAATGGGATTCAATAAGTTGCAATATCAATGCATTGCATAAGAAATATGGAGCAAACAGGCTTAAGTATCAGTTGAGAAACAATAGCATAGATCTGTGTATACACTGTCAATCTTGATACCTTGATTTGAGATGTCTTAGTGCAGGGATGTAAGACAGAGGATTAGTGAATACTGTTTGGCAAATGCTAATACAAGCTGGTTTGATCTACATTTAAAAAGTCAACCAAATAGCTTTATTTTTAAGACTAAAAATAGATGTCCGGATATCTACAGTAACGACACTGAACCTGCTGTTTAAATGTGGATCTTAAAAATACATTGTGGTAGCCTACAGGAGTCCATGCCTCCCTGCAAGTCTGTCAAATAAATATTTTCTTGTTAACTGTTGAAACTGAGCATGGGAGAAGTAGAATAGTTTGTGGAGTCCATGGTGCTTTCTTGGTTGTTTGCTTGCAGACACTTCATTACCCAACTAAGTAACATCATCAGTGCTAGTGGGCATGAGATTCACTCTCTATTTATATTTATCACTTTATTAAATTTATATGCCGTCTGTCTCATTATCCCTGAGTCACTGAGTACGGAATCTTTGTAAGCCTCTACTTAATCCTGCCTAAGAAAATTAAGTTTCTGCAACAGAAAGTGACCATTGAAAAATTCAGCAAATCAGTCTGGCGGGGCTAAATTACAAAATCAGCAAATGTTCTCTAATCTTGTTTGCTACAGGTAATTGATTTACGGCCGATCACTTAGCAATCACTCAAACTTACAATGGACCCCCTCCCAAGTACTTACAAACTGGTTCTGAAGTTTCAATGCCACCCCACCCAGTCGTGAGACTAATTAAGCTGTTTGCAGCATCTTACACTCCCATGACTGTAAATTGTGATGTTTTTGCTGAAAAATGGCATTTACTTTCAATTTTTGGCAAAAGTGCCCCATAATGAACGATGAATTTGCTTAACAACCACAAGGCTCACTTAATGATAGTCACAAAAAAACCCTTGTAAATTCAAGTTGGTTACATGATAACCTACTTTAACAACATTATGACTTACAACTGTCGTAGGCAGGCTCTGTTACTCTTGTTTAGTTTAGTTTAGTTTATTGTTATTGCACCTTGTACAATGAAATTAAATGCCATCTACAGTGTAACAATATAATATAAAAATAAAACACAAACACACATCCTTCACATTCTATACAATTGAATTGAAAGTCGATATTGCATTAATATTGCACTATATAGCAGACTTCAATATAGTTACTGCCTTATTGTAAGTTGACAACTATTTGTATTACCTTTCCCCTCCCCCTCTTTTCCTGATAATACTGTTCCAAAAATGTATCCTGTTTCCCCGAAAATAAGACATCCCCTGATAATAAGCCCAATCGGGCTTTTGACTGCATGCGCTAAAATAAGCTTCCCTCCGAAAATAAGCCCTCGCCAAAAATATTTAAACACAGATCTGGAAATCAGGTAAGATGGCAAGAGGAGCCCCATCTTGCTCCATGCACCCCAAAATAATAAGACCTCCGTGAAAATAAGGCCAAATGCTTATTTCGTTTGGCCTTATTTTATTATTAAAAAATGTAAGACAGGGTCTTATTTTTGGAAAACACGGTATTTGTCTTCAGCTCAACTGAATTCAAAGAGCGGAAATGATTCTGATTTAAATTGTACTGTATGAGTGGGGAGCAATTTTGATTGCAATTTCAATGTTTGAAACGGAAAATATATATTTAAAAAACTAACATTATCCAATGTGTATTAGAGAGATCTGTCACTGCAGCCAAAACTACAAATAGCACATTAAATCAAGGGATGATGCGATAGGTGACAAACACGGGGAGAATTACAGTGAAGATCATTATGTTCCAGTTATCCATTTTGTTTTGTTTTATTTTGGAAGAGATTATGCATGCTTCTTCATCAGAGCAATTATTTCGTTATACATGCGTTGGGGTGCATCCAGACCCCAGATGAAATCAAGGTGTGCCCAGTCTGGAATGGATTTATGGGAAACAAGGTGTTTGATTTGAGGCAATAAAATAGCAATATCTTTTGGATCTGAAAGTAGATCTTTTCCTCCCGTCCATACCACAGTTGGAACTGTCATATCATTCACTTTATATAATGGAGGAGTAGGCTAGAAAATATATAAATACATAAAACAATACAAAAATTAATTAAAGCAACTGGCTTTTTTTTAAAAAAAATTAAAACATATAAATGGAAGCAGAGTTAGTATATTGAAATGAATTCTTTATAGTTCTTGGAAGGTTCACAAACATTAATAAATAAAACAAATTTTTATTATTATTATTTAGGGAGAACATGAAAACAACAATAAAATGAATGCAATGAAAATCAAGACCATTAAAATGATTTTAAGGAATAATTAAACGCTTGATGGAGTAGATGCACTTTTGTCATTTTCTTAAATATTTGAAAGGGGGAGGGGCAATGCCCCTTTCTAGGGCAACCACAACCTAGCCAAGCAGCAAGAGGGATTTTCCGAAAGCTTCCCCTGCTGATCTAAACCAACTATCACAGGGCTGTCAAACTTGCATCGTCACAATGTCATCATGTGACATATTGGGACTTCTCCCCCTTCGCTAAACTGGGTGAGGGAGGGGCTAGCATGTGACGTATCCGGCCCATGGGCCACAAGTTTGACACTCCTGAACTATCAGATTCACAGTGGGACAATTGGTCACTCAGATAGTAAGAGCTTAAGTCCTTTTGGATCTATGATTATTACTGCTTCCCCTTTTACATTGCTTCTTCCCGTCATAGGACTTTTAGGTTTTACTAATTCTTTACTAAATATTGGGAGTGTTATAAGCCATGCATGGCTTGTAACAGGGAGTGCATGTAAAGTGTCCTGACCTCAAAATGGGATGTTCTCTCATGAAGGCCCATCCTAATTCCATTCTTGTATATTTTAAGAGTTTTAGATATGGTCAGAATAAAATTAAAAAATCCTGATAGAATGTGTTTGCTTGCTTTATGCTTCAGGACATGTGCCATTCTTATTGTCATCTGAGAATTTTAACATAACAAAAATAATCAGCTGTGAGCAAGGTGCTGAGGAATCATGTTGTCGTGTCAAAAATAAATGTCCTGATTATAATTTTATCATGGCTTATTATGTTGTGCATGCATGAAATGTATATACCATAGTGACATAGGGACATCCATTGGGCTCAGTCCTTAAGTGCCTTTGCTGTGCAAATTATTTTCAATAGCAATAGCACTTATATACCACTTTACAGCCCTCTCTAAGCAGTTTACAGAGTCAGAGTCCTCATTTTACCCACTTCAGAAGATTGGAAGACTGAGTCAACCTTGAGCATGGTGAGATTTAAACTGCCAAATTGCAGTCAGCCAGCAGTCAGCAGAAGTAGCCTGCAGTACTGAACTCTAACCACTGCGCCACCGTGGCTAGTATAATCCAGAAACTTGCAGTGAATTTGAAGAAATGAGTAAAGCTGATGCAACTTTGTAAGGTTTGCTGTCAGTCGCAAGGAATAGGAATCTGGCTGCCAGGTTTTGTAATTAGCAGGATATGATAAAGAAGTTGTAAAGGTAAACAACAGTGAAATAATGTAGTGAAAGAGAGATGAGATAAGGAGCTTCTTAGCAGACACAGACCATCCTGCAAGGATAGAATTGATCTCTTTAGGACAGAAAAATGGCTTCTCTGGAGCAGTGTTTCTGAAACTTGGCAGTGTTAAGATATGTGAACTTTGACTCCCAGAATTCCCCAGCTAAATGCTAGCTGGAGAATTCTTGGAGGACTCCACTGAGTAGAGACATTTGACTCAGAGGGGAAACAAGTGTGGAAGGAATAGCCTAGACAAAGAAGAGGAAGTGGCGGGCTAATATAGCAATGGGAGCAGTGGTGGGTTTCAAATTTTTTTACTTCCGGTTCGGTGGGCGTGGCTTGGTGGGCGTGGCAGGAGAAGGATACTGTAAAATCTCCATTCCCTCCCCACTCCAGGGGAAGGTTACTGCAAAATCCCCATTTCCTCCCGTTCAGCTGGGACTCAAGAGGCAGAGAATAGATGGGGGCGAGGCCAGTCAGAGGTGGTATTTACTGGTTCTCCGAACTACTCAAAATTTCCACTACCGGCTCTCCAGAACTGGTCAGAACCTGCTATAACCCACCTCTGAATGGGAGGAAACAACAACAACAAGAAGAGCAAAAGTAAAAGATTTAAAGTCAGACAAGAACACAACTTGAGATGAGGAGAAAAAAAGGTAAGATTTTGAGGTAAGAGGAAGACTAAGATGATAAAGAGCAGCTAGACAACTTTTCTATTAGAACACAAGGCAAAATTGCTCACTTGTTTGTATGTACGAGTTAAAGGGAGAATACACAAAGCTTTCCTCAATTTCTGGGAGTGCCTGCTTGTAGCTTGGATTCAAGAGAGGTGAATCCACCCTTGAAGGAAAGCAACCTATATATTAGCTGGAGAGAAGATTGACAGCAAGAGGGTGAGGCATATGCCTAGTAGGAAGAGCATTCTCTGTTTGACAGCTGAGAGAAGAAACTGTGACTGGATAAAGTAATGCACAGCTGTGTGAATTTGGATTGTGGCTACCCCAGATGAAGTACAGGAAAAATCAACAAGACCCAAGAATTCAGAGAGGAGGAGGAGAAACTTAAGTAAGGTTATTGAATTGTGTGGATATCTTTGGGCTTTAAAATATACTTGGCTTTTTTTTATGTGGATGGCAGAGCAAAATAAAGGGAGGGAAAGAAATTGCATTTGCCAAGCAGAGTATGAAGTAATGGAGGAATGAAATTCATTCCTATAGAATTGTATAATTACTGATGTTAAAAAAAAGTTATTTTTGAATTCTTTATGTAAATTGGGTTGTAGATTTGTGTGGTTATTGTTCTAATTCAAGAAGTAGAACAGAGCTATTCAGAAAGTTCTGGTTCTGAATACTAGATATTTTCAACTGAAAATATATCTTGGGCATTATTGGGTCAGAGAAGAACTATAATTGCCTCTTAGACTGCCCAGCTTGATATGAACATTTTGGTGGCATACTTGATGGGGGGGGGGGGAGAGCTGGGAGAAAGTTTGCTTGACATATCTCCACAGGGGACTTCAACTGTCAATCCCATGCCCATTTTTGATTTTGAAGCAGAGCTTTGCTAACAGTTTCTTATTGCTGCTGGGACCATCAGGATTCCATCTCCACCTTACCCTTACAGATAGGACTATCTGATTATACCCAGAAAGTTAGATTCATTACAATGAATTGACAATAGACAAGTGTTCATGAAAAATTAAAACTCAGTTAAAAACAACATTCTTAATGTAGTTGTGATTCATCCCCAAATTCTCTGAAATAACTTGGCTTCAACTAGCAATCTGAAGGCTATTAATATTGGAGAACATCTTGTCTCCATGAGGAAGCTATTTCAGAAGATGATGGCCATCAGAGAGAAATAACACTTCCCTCTCACTTCCTGGAATTGGGTCCTACTAATAGTTTCTCAGGGAAAGGCACCTCGGATGGGGTGAATCAGATTGGATGAGATAGTCAAAGGTACCAGGTGTCTATGAATTATTTCTCCCCACATACATTTTCTTTGCTTTAATTTTTTCAAAATTTGTGGCTATAAATAAACGAATATTGCCATACCTGATTGTGCTTCATTTTATTCTTCCTCTCATCACCCCAGTCAAAACCCTTGAATAATCCACAACGAAAAATCTAGCAATAAGGCAAGGATGAAATGAAATGCACTATTAGTGAATTAGTAATGATGAATTGCAGTCATACAGGTACTGTTGTCTATTGAATGTTGAAGTTATAATGGGTCTTAACCCCTGACAGTAGAAGAGTAGATCTGAACACACCCAAACTTTATGTTCATGAGAAATTCAACTCTACACACATTTGCCTAGTAATCTCATTCTACTATTCTACTATTTTTGAGGAGACAGGTATTATTGTAATATAAAAATTTGATTCAGATATTTGACCTAGAGCTACAGAACCAACTTGCTTTAAAAGTTGATTTGCTCATTTCAGTTGGACCTCCATCAAAATGCGAAGTTGAATTATTAGCTCTTTCGATTGAAACTTCTTGTTTGACTAAAATTCTTCCTTCAAGTCATATGCAAGAGTGTCTAGCCCAGTAGTGGGTTGCCCCTGGTTCAGACCAGTTCTATAGAACCGGTAGCAAAACCGGTGAGAGGCTCTGCCCACCAACCCCAACATCATCAGGAAGCTTCTGCGCATGCACAAAAGCACACACGAGCGAAGCAAACATGTGCGCGCGGCCCCATTGCAAACCGGTAGTAAAGGTAAGTAGAACCCATCCCTGCTCTAGCCTTCCAGTTCCAGCTGTCCACCAAGAACCAACCTTAGTGGGGGGAAATCACCTGAAAGCAAGGAGGTGGTGATCTCCAAAATGTCATGAGGTTGGCCACAGCTACACAATCAAAGGCTTTCTGTGTTTTATATGTGTTGTATGTGATACATGTAAGGAGTGAGTCTGCACATTCAGTCTTGACTCTTTTGACACCTTCCTGAGGATGTTCCTGCCTGATAGCATTAGTCTGAGATTCATATAAGTCTGATATGAAGAGCAATGCATGAATTTTTGCTCATTATGTTTCTTGACTGCTTTCCACCCAGCTTTAAAACAGCTTGGGGTACAAGAATATTTTGCAAATCTGAAATAGTGCTACTCCTTATACTGTCTGTTGGAAGGCTCTTCCCCCTCAGTTTGTCTATTTATAAATATGAAACTCTTAGAGAGAATCCCTTTATTTCTTTGTTGGTAAACATAAAATTCAACACAAAAATAATTTTATCGCGAAAGTGACTGCCTGCGAAGGCTCCTGGATTGGGGCTGAAAGGCAAAACAGAAGCACTATGCTCCGTCTCATAATTGGGTAGACCAGGTTGCCCTGATAGACCAGTCTCACCAGGAAAAAAAACCTCTTAGAGACAAAGCATAGGCTTTTGGTGTTCTTTCATCAAAGAAAAATAAGGTATATAATGTATAATATAAGGCATGGCTCAACATAGGAGAACAAACACATCAGGACTAGATTCAGCAGTCATCTGCATTTAAAAGGAACAGGCCACTCTTTTGAAGACAACAAAATCCATATTTTGGACAGAGGGGATTATTGATTTGAAAGAGGGGTCAAAGAGGCCATCTATGTCAAAATTGAACAGCCCTCTCTCAACAGAGTGGGAGGGATACGACATCATCTATCTCCAATCTACAACACAGTCCTTTCAGCAGTTCCAAGAAGGTTCCACATCCATCTGCACTACTCAGGTGACCCTGAGGACACAGATAAACCTCCAGGTGACCTTAACAACTCGCTAAAAGAATGCAAATGACCAGCTGTCTGCAAGAAATATAAACCGTTCCATTCCCCACCATCCAGTCAGAGCTGAAGAAGCTTCTTGAATGAGAAGCGAAACGTCTTCAAACAAAAAACAAAAAGTCCAGTTGCCTCTTGGGAAAAAAAGCACCTTTGGGACACTGAGATGACTGGATGACTGAGAATCTCCAGAGAAAAGGCATATAATGCCTTGACTCATAACTTGTGTTTAAGTGAAAAGCAATGATTTCCTTCTTGAAATAATTTTACTGTTCTTACTTTTAAAGTTTAAGCCCCCCCCCGAACCAGCCTCAAAAATAAATAAATATGTAATCACTTATTTAAAAATAAGTGCCGAGGTGACGCAGTGGTTAGAGTGCTGTGCTGCAGCTACTTCAGCTGACTGCTAGTTCAGCAGATCAGCGGATCAAATCTCACCGGCTCAAGGTTGACTCAGCCTTCCATCTTTCCGAGGTGGGTAAAGTGAGGACCCAGATTGTTGGGGGCAATATGCTATTTAGTATACTGTCGATTGTTGTAAGCCGGCCAGAGTCCTCGGAGAGTGGGCAGCATAGAAATATGATTAATAATAAAAAATAAAATAAAAAAACATACAAGATCGTATTTGCCTATGTACTTTTGTTATTGTTACTATAGATCTGTGTTTTCAGACTTGGGAACTTTTACGATGTGGGGACTTCAACTCCCTGCTAGCCTGAGGAATTCTGAGATGCTAAAATTGCCAAGTCTGCACATTTTAAGGTTGCCATATTTAAAAAATACAATCATATTTTGCACATTAAGTGGTATGATTGGCTCGAGATTAGGGAAAGTAAATGTGAATAAACGATGGAGAGAAGGTGACAAATGTGCAAAATATTGTAAATGAAGAAAATTAAAAATAAAGGGATGATAAAGATAATGATAATAAAGGATGGGAAAAATAGGGAATGTATATAGTAGAAAGTAAGAGGAAAGAAACTGATATGTAAAAAGAAACACATATCATGTGTTTGTGTTTTGTATGTTGTGTTGTGTTGTGTTGTTGTGGTAAAACCAATAACATTTTTTTAAAAAAAAACGGCCATAGATCAGGATTGTCAAACTCGCGGGCCACAGGCCCAGATGCATCACACACTGACCATGCCCATGCCCAGTGTAGCGAAGGGGAAAAAAGTCACAATACATCACATGATGATGCCATGACAACACAAGTTTGACACTCCTGCCATAGATGATGCCTCAATTGCACAAATGAGTAATGCCATTCTAAAACAGCATTCTCCAACCTTTCCGGGTTGGTGGTGGGGTGCGGGTGGGGGTGGGGAAGGGGAAATGATTTTGTGTGAGGAGCAGGTCTGTGCAAGTTTATTTGTGAGAGTGGGGCTGTGAGTGCCGGCGCCCACCACTCACCTGGCACTCACCTGGCACAATTGCAAATAGACCACAGCCCGGTAGTGGGCCATGACCCACAGGTTGGGGACCCCTGTTTTAAAGTATCACTTCTTAACCAGCAATAATATTGTAATAAGCAAAGATACCTGGCTCCAGTGCAATATAGTTTGTACTGATGTTCCAGCTGGTGTTCGGGCCACATATATGTTTATTCGGCTCTAAAGGGAGGGAAGAAGAAAGGAAATTTTAGTCTCCTTGAAATGACTCAAAACGCATTTCTAAATAAATGTTCTTCAAAGTTTTAGCTGAAAACAGCATTAAATATTTTATTTTATTTTATTTCAAACTTATATACCGCCCTTCTCCCTGGGGACTCAGGGCGGTGTACAGCCAGAATTAAAAACATAGAATACGAACATTAAAAAACAATTAAAAATATATATAAATTTGGCCCATACTTTAAAAAGTGACAAACCAATTAAAAACATTTAAAAATCTTTTTAAGCCAGCCCGGCTTGCTGGAAAAGAAAGATTTTAAGGGCACGGCGGAAGGCACCAAGGTCTTGGATTCTCCTTATCTCTGGGGGCAGCTGATTCCAGAGGGTAGGTGCCCCCACAGAGAAGGCTCTCCCCCTGGGGGTCACCAGCCTACATTGTTTGGCTGATGGCACCCTGAAGAGGCCCTCTCTGTGGGAGCGCACGGGTCGATGGGAGGTCATCGGTCATTCTAAAATATTTTAGAAGTATAAAAACCAGTACCTAGTTAGGCCCTACTGAATGGATATCATAGTCTTTAAAATGATTTGAAATGTACTTAGATCTATTATCCTTGCATAACTTATTAATTATTCTTTCTTCATCTTCTTTATGTCTATATTACATCTGGTGGACACAGTTAAAAAACAAAATTGAAGTGCAGCTGGTTCTATTTAAGTTAAGGTATATTTTAACATGGTTTTGGTTAAATAAATGTGCATCGATGGTATTTTTTGAGCAAAGGCTGCAAGCAGTCAATACTCACCATATTTATATTTCTCCTGTTATCGCCGCCGAGATAGAAAAAGATGTTTCCACAAGCACTAGTGAATGGACGCCGGCTGCAGAAAGTAGCAAGAGCCTTTTTAACTAGCCACTTCTGGGGAAGGAATTCTCTTTTGCCAAACATAGTCTACAAAATACCAATAAAAATTAAATTAAAAAATCTGCCAGATGAAGTAATATGTAGTTTTTCTCATGTCTGAACATTCTTCATGACTTCTGCTATTAGTACATGGTTACAGTAAAGGAATTATATGGAGCAGAAAACGTAAATAGGCACTAGTTTTAATGGGTGATACTTGGCATTAGGTGAAAAGGAAAGTTTCTCTCTATGTGGAAAGGCATAGGTAAATAATATACAGGATATGACGTAGAACCAGAATGTGATTTTGAATATTTAGATTAATCAAGAACATGAGTATTTCAAATAGTTTGTGTGATACCTGAAGCAATAAATATTTATTTTATTTATTTTATTTGTCTTTATCCCACTTTTATTAACTTTTATAAATAGCTCAAATCAGCAAACTTAGTTAATATTCCTTCCTCCTTCTACAGGTAGTCCTCCCCATATGACAACAATGGAGCCCAAACTTTCTCTTGTTAAGTGAATTTTGCCCCATTCTACGATCTTTCTTGCTACAGATTCATTCAGTGAATCATGGGAGTAGATTAGTTAGTAACCCAGTTGTTTAGTGAATGCAGTTTCCCCATTGACTTTGCTTGTCAGAAGGTCGCAAAAGGTGATCACATCACCTCGGAACACAGCAACGGTCATAAATATGAACCAGTTGCCAAGCATCTGAATTTCAATCACCTGATCACCTGGAAAGCAGTGGTGAAATCCAAATTTTTTTACTACAGTTCAGGGGTGGGTTCTAATTTTTTTTACTACCGGTTCTGTGGGCGTAGCTTATTTTGTGGGTTTGGCTTGATGGTCATGTGACAATTCTTTAGGATTTAGCAGAGGTACTGGTCTACCAGGCTTTTAACTGCTTGCAGAGCTGTAATGGTCTACTCATTTGTTTTTGGAGGCACTGGTCTACCTATTTATTTTTGCAGGCATTAGTCTACCCATGTATTTTTGAAGGCACCGGTCTACTCATTTATTTTTGCAGGCACCGGTTTACTCATTTGTTTTTGAGGCACTGGTCTACCACCACACTGCCCTTTAACACTGATCAGCTGTAGGGTAGCCCTTTGAAGCCCCATGGCAAGAGTTTAAACAGTTTTTTTCCTTATAGCCCATCAGCTGGGACTCAGGAGGCAGCAATAGATTGGCCAAATAAAAGGTAAGAATAATGCGGGGGGGTGGGGAGGCGGAGAGAGGGGTGGGGGGCAGAACTAGTTCGGTGACGTCATATCATCACCACTACTGGCTCGGCGGAACCGGGAGGAACCGGGAGGAACCCACCACTGTATCGATTATGTGGGCGTGGCTTGGTGGGCATGGTGTAGCTTGGTAGGTGTGGCAGGGGAAGGATACTGCAAAAACCCCATTCCCTCCCCACTCCTGGGGGAAGGCTATTGCAAAATCTCCATTCCCTCCCCATTCTGGGGCCAGCCTGAGGTGGTATTTGCCAGTTCTCCAAACTATTCAAAATTTCCGCTACCGGTTCTCTGAACTGCTCAAAATTTCTGCCACTAGTTCTCCAGAACCTGTCAGAACCTGCTGGATTTCACCCCTGCTGGAAAGATCATAGCTATGAAAAATGGTTACAATGACACTTTTTTTTCAGTGTCATTGTAATTTCAAACAGGCACTAAATGAACTATTGTAAATCGAGCAGTACCTGTATTTGCTCCACACCAGCAATCCCATGAGGTGAGTTGGGTTGATACAGAATGCCTGGCCCAAAGTAATTCAGCCACCTTATTAACATTATACTAGTCCATTCAGGAATTGTATTACATTCAAAGGGCTATTTCTCCAGAGTGCATCACATGATAACACTCTTATTCATTATTTATTTAATATAATCAATGTATATGGTCACCAGTTTGCTGGAGTTGTTCTTGGAAGCTAATAGAACATTCAAATAATAATTAACAAAAATAAAACACAAAGATCTATTCTGGCCTTAGATTCATTGCACAACTTCCCAAAGGCTGCATTAGACTTCTACATCACTTGTATGTCAGGGAACATATGCAACTTTTGTTTGGAGATGATTGCATAGCTGTTGTATTTATATTTCTGCAAGTAGTAATAGCACTTATATACCACTTCACAGTGCTTTACAGCCCTCTCTAAGCGGTTTACAGAGTCAGCATATTGCCCCCAACAATTTGGGTCCTCATTTTACTGGCTTCGGAAGGATGGAAGGCTAAGTCAACCTTGAGCCAGTGAGAATTGAACTGCCGAACTGCTGGCAGCCGGCTGTCAAATGAAGTAGCCTGCAGTACTGCATTCTAACCACTGTACCACCACGGCTTGTTAATTTTAATGCTCTGGCTAGGGAGCGCTCAAACAACAAAGTACCAACAGGAAGTCAGATCAACCAATCAACATGCAGGATGCGCATCTCCGCACAACCTGTCATTGAGATTTGGGAAGTGTGCATCAGTGGTGGGTTGCTCCCGGTTCGGTCCAGTTCTATAGTAGTAAAACCAGTGGAAGGCTCCGCCCACCCACCATGACATCATCATGGATGATCTGTGCATGCACAGAAACTTCTGTGCATGCGCATGAGCGGTCCTGTTGCGAATTGATAGTAAAGGTAAGTAGAACCCACCCTGGTAGGCATGTCAGTCTCTCTCTAACCATTTGCAATCTACGCTTACCAATCAAGCCCTTCACAGCATAGGTATGCATTGATGCCTACACACAGCTGCAGACAAGTCTAAATCAAGCTTGTGACGAGCATCTTTAATGAACAGTCTGGTCTTGTGTCATATAGAGCTTTAGAGGTGATAACCAGTTGAACTGTACCTGGAAGCCTACTCTAAGTCAGAGTTCATGAGGTAATGGTGTTACCTAAGCATATCATGGTGCACATATAATTGCCCATGTTGTTAAATTTTAGAGCAACTGCAGCATCCAGACAGTCTTCAAGTTCAGGTCCATGTGCAGCTCATTGCAGCAATACATCACAGAGGTGAATAAGGGTTGTACAGTCATGAGGAAGAACTGGTGGAATTATCATCCCAGTTAAAATTGGGCAAAGGCCCTCTTAGCCAGATCTGCCACTGTGGTTGTATGCCACATAGACAGGGGCATCTATTCTGGAAGTCAGAAAAATCAAGGTGGCAATCCCGATTAAGATTGTGTATCTTTTGATTGTGAAATTGTGACTTCTATTTTCAGTTTGCTGACCATAATCTGTGATGCCTCTACATACAGAAAAAAGACTACTAAAACCTAGTGAAATTTTTAAATTAAGGATATGTCCTTTAATGACTCTGGATGAACAGGAATTGGAATAAAATATGAACTTACCCAAAGGAACCTCTCTGGCAGATTAATAAGTTTTATTATAGGGCTTTTGGCATACTTAAGTCTAGTCACAGGGCCTAAGGCAAAAAACATCTTGATCTTCTGAGCCAATTCTGGCATGGTTGAAAATGCTATAAATCCTGAAAAAAATTCAAGAGACAAAAAAGATTTTTTTTTAAAAAAAAGGAATAAAACTCACCACCTTCCTTCCCACCCTGTGTTTAGTTTACACAGTAACATTTCAATATATTGGGCATATCTATTTTAATACTTAGTAGGATTTTATGGATGCCCTTTTGTATGATTACATTTTTCTGACACAGTGCTCACATAACATGCACAGAAAGTGGGGGGGGGGGGGGAGGGAGAGGAAGAGATGAAGAGAGAGAAACAGAGAGAAAGAGACAGAGACACACACAGAGAGAGACAGAGAGACAGAGAGAGACAGAGACAGAGAGAAAGAGAAGCAGTGACATTCTGAACAAAGAAGCTCTATCTACAATATAGACTATTGTATAGACTTTGCACCTGATAAACTTCGCTTCTTCATCTTCTTGGATGAGAAGCAAAATGTCTTCTAAGAAACACCAGAAAGTCCAGTTGCCTCTTATAAAAGCACCTTTGGGATGATTGCAAGCTCAAACCTTTCAGCTGAGCCTGCTCATCTCCTGCACAAACTTTCTTTTAACTTTCAAACATTGTTTGAAATATCTTATGTACAAATTCTCTTGAAGAATACTCAGTTTATTCCAGGCATCAAATGAACTCATAGAATGGAACACAAGGCTGAACAAATGCCAAGGACATCCGTAGGTGAGTATTAAAATAAATAAAGATAGTAAGTGCCACTGTCTGACTGTAACCATCATCGTGCTTTTTTAGACCAATATATCTCAGGCACCCCTCCATGTTCTTCCATACTATATTATATCACACCAGCACCATGCTGGCCTAAGAAATATGCATTTGAGATTTATTATGGTCAGTTGTCCTCATCCATGGCATGAATGGCAAGTTGTCCTCATCCTCATCCATGTAAAAAGGCATCTGATTAGGCAAGATCTCTCTTAGATCCCTTTTTATATGGTGGAGCTGTCCCCACATATATCTGGTACATGATAGCAAGAAAGGTAATGACTATTCATGGCACTGAATGGTGGACAAGGGTAATTCATGTGCACATTAATTCAATACTCTGAAAGGAAACATTTGAATTGACTCTTGATAATGGACAGTTTTACACTAAAAAAATAAACAACCCAAAACACTTTCTTTATTGTAATGCTTTCAAATAAAAGTCTTTAAAATGGTTCTCTTTACACAAACTATTTTCGGTCCAGTTGTAAAGCTTTTATATTTGGGGGG
>WNWU01012753.1:0-15413 GCA_012654045.1 Ptyas mucosa
GAACCTGGCTTGGTGGCCATGAAAGCAAGAACCACTATGGTTGTTTTCCCCAGAATACAACAAAAGGGCTACAGAGAAGATGATGCCAAAAGCAGTTTGTCTCATGAGGCATTTTGCTTGGTCAGGTTGCCCGATGAAGAGCAAACTGCAAAGGAAAGAGAACAGGAGAGCAATGAGAAGAATGTAGGTGAGGTTCCTGTTGTTGGCTTTGAGTATGGGGGTATCCTGGTGTTTAACAAAGATTCCCAACACCACAACTGAGATGAAAGAAAAGAGGAAAGCAACACTGGTCAAGGTGATTCCCAAGGGTTCTTTGTAAGACAAGAAAGTTCTGAGTTTTTTAATGCACTGATCCTGGTTCTTGTTAGGATAGCGTTCTTCAGGGCATGGGAAACTGTCCTCTA
The DNA here is from genome assembly GCA_012654045.1 of Ptyas mucosa. Lineage (NCBI taxonomy): Eukaryota > Metazoa > Chordata > Lepidosauria > Squamata > Colubridae > Ptyas > Ptyas mucosa. Next base: position 405 of record WNWU01012753.1, read on the forward strand.
AACCTGAAAAAGGGAATAGAGTTGTTAAGAAATAAAACTTCAGGGTTAGCTCCGCCTTTCCTAATTTTCAGAAATACAATATTTCAGTGCCTCAAATTTCCAGTAATTCATCATAAAATCTGAGAATTTGGGAGTTTGAAATCCAACTTATCAGGAAAACTATAGGACAGGATTGTTTGAGGAGAGATCCTTGAGAATTATTTGATTTAGTTCATACTATTCAATTACATTTGAAATTGGATCACATCTCCACTCGCATTGTTGCCTAAAGGAAAGAAAGTCATACACTCTGTGAACAGTGTTTATAATAATTGCCTTCCCTCTGTTAAAAGTATATTTTGGTGTAAAAAAGAAGAGAGAGAGGTGAATAAAGGCAATTAGCTCAATTCTGAATCCAATGCATATGCTCTCTGAAAAGAGCACTATCAAAATGATACCTCCAACTCTTCCTTCTTTTAAAGTGAGGAAGAAGAAGAAGAAGAAGAAGAAGAAGAAGAAGAAGAAGAAGAAGAAATAATACCATTCTTGTTAAGGTTCTCCTGAATTGGAAACATTAATCTGTATTCTATGATCACTGTGCAGGAAGATATTAATAGAGATTATTATTGCAAAAATCTCTCAATTTATATTGAGTAGATTGTTGCTTTACACTGTAGAGTTCTACCTGCTGGGACAATAGAGATAAACTACACTGACCAAGCTCAGAGAGCACCAGTGACTCCACAGTTCAATCCTCACCTGCATATATTTCTTCTATTGAAAGAAATCACAGTAGGCTAACCATTATTTGACAAGGGCTAAATCACCTGACCCTGACACCTTCAGGGATACAGTAACCAATTCAGAGCTGGCCTGCACTTCTTTAGATGGAGGGACTAAGCACACAGTAAATTTCCATGTTGGTAGTCATATGTTTTCATAAATGTCTGGGGTGGACACATTTTTAGGTCCATCCTCCTTCTCAATGGCAACTCATGGTGACTGGACAGGAATCTGACAATGTCAATGATATTTGATGTCTTTTATTTATCGTTTACCATTTATATATTTTGTTTTACTTCATTATTGTCTGATTCTAAATGACCCTAGGTGTATAGCATACAAACAGAATTAATATGAAACAATAAAATGGGAATATATATAAGAAAAAATAAGGGAAGGCGAGTAGGTCAAAAACCACATGTCACACTCCATGATCTACACTTCAACCACCTTAACCCTAATCCAGGAAAAGTTCAGTATACATTCTAGTGGTTCTGAGGTAAAAACTAGTTCAGGTATCATTTCTCCTTTTGTGAGGTAGAGTAATGTTTGCTTGGGGCAATTCCATGGTTGTTGTGGTAACAATCTCTATTCTCAGGATCTGTAGGGATAAATGACCCAATCTCTCTATATAAAATCTAGATATATTTATTTAGTTGTTTTAAAATATTTTTAGTATTTTTATTGTAATACTTTTTTGAATTGTAAGAGGCCCAGAGTTATTGACTAAATTGAGCAGCTACAAAAAGTGAATGAATAAATATATACACAAACAAATCTCAGAAGCCTGGATAGTACTTTGAACCTATTGATCTTCAAAACTAATAGACACCAATTCTTCTTGAATGTCATCTCCTACCTGTCTGGTTGGCAATTTTCCCTTTTGGGCAATGAAGGCATTTGTAACAGCAAAATGGCTTCCTTTCTATTTTGATCTTGCTGTAACCGAAGGTGCAGGGATCATTGCACAAAGAAAGAGGTTGTGTCTGTTAGTAAATGAAAGGGCAACATATTTAGAATTTAAACATTAACAACCTAGAAATCACCAACTCTGAGGAATCTTTCCTTTCTTTTTTGTTTAGAATTATGAAACATTCCATGCCAGTGGTGGGATTCAGCCAGTTCGGGCCAGTTCGGGTGAACCAGTTGTTAAATTGCTGACTGGCCCCACCCCTTCCAGGAGTCCCCATGCATCCAGGTAAGTGCAGGGAAGCCTCCTAGGTCCAAAATGAGGCATGGGGGGATGCAGCAACCCCCCCCCCCGTGGTCTGGTTTTGCTCCCAGGGGGGTGTCACACCCCCTGGCCATGGCCACCATGGCCATGCCCACCCAGATGGTCATTAGGGCAGAGAACCGGTTGGTAAATTATTTGAATCTCACCACTGATGCCAGTTACAAGACATGTCTTATACCTTATCCTTCTAGAATAATGAGTGATATCAATGGAAAACTCTTTATTCCTCTGATAGAGGTCAAGGATTAGGGCTAATTAACTTAGAAGTAGGAATACATTGAGTTTCTTATACAAACTCTTCAAAATCTTTTATCAAAAATATTGCTTTTCCTGTGCTTGTTTCATTAGTTTGTGCAGCTGTTCAAGCAAGCTATTTGGACACCAGCTGCAACATGAGTTGTCAACCACCATTTAAAAAAAATGAATAAAAGTTACCTGGTTAAAAAAGATGGTCCAGACCATGTTATCTGTCGATAGAGAGACAAGGTTTTCTAGTTGAGCAGATGGATTTACTTTTCCAAATTTGACCCTAAGAAAGGATTGATTTGGGAAGGTGACCCAATTGAGAATATCAAAGCCAGATGCGACCTTCCCATTTTGGTCAAAGAAAATGTTTTCTCCAGCACTGTTGTTAAATGTGACTTTTCTTAAGTAGCGATGAAGCTCAAGGGAAGAATATGACAACAGTTAATAATGATATACATTGATGGCAAAATATATAGTAATATTATTTCAGAAGATATTGTTATGGCCCCTAATATAATAATAGCATTAATTCATCAGTTTTTTAACAGAGTAACAGAGTTGGAAGGGGCCTTGCAGGTCATCTAGTCCAACCCCCTGCCTAAGCAGGAGACCATACATCTGGCCTCTACCTAGAATCGAACTCACAACCTCCTGATTGTGAAGCAAGAGCTCCATCTCTAGGCTACAGCAGCCCAGGAACAATTACCAGGAGAGTGCAGGGCTAACAACTCTGTTTTCATGGGAGGGAGGGAGAGAGGAAAAATCCTTTAACTTTGCTGCTGTACCTGGTGATCAAATTAGCCCAATATTCATTATTAAGTATTCATAAATACAGTTTTGTGCAGACCCCAGTATGCACATATATTACCTCTCCTGCGGGAGCTGCATTGGCTGCCAATTTGCTTCCAGGTGAAATTCAAGGTGTTGGTTGTCACCTTTAAAGCCCTTCATGGCTTGGGACCAGGTTATCTGTGGGACCATCTCTTGCCGGTCACATCTACCCAACCCATTAGAGTAGGGAGGCAGGGAATGCTGTGGGTCCCATCCCCGAGGGAGATACACCTGGCGGAACCCAGAAGAAGGGCCTTCTACGTGGTGGTTCCCTCTCTCTGGAACATCAATTCTCCCAGAGATTAGAATGGCCCCCACCCTAATTCTCTTCCGGAAGGCGCTGAAGACCTGGTTCTGCCAGTGGGCCTGGGGAACCCAGAAGGGGATGGAGCCCATGAAATGGCTCATGTGATTGGCTGTCACTGGGGCAGGAGGTGGGGGTCAGGGGTGATTTTACTATATTAATTTATTTGACTTTTTATGAGTTTTACTATTTTTTAAATATGGTTTTTTATATTCTGACTCACCATAGGCAAATAGGTAGCAATATAAATCTAATCAATAATAATAATCATCATCATCATCCCAGGAACAAGCCATCAGAACGAATGTAATCAAAGCCAGAATAGAAAAATCTGCTGATGACCCCAAATGCAGACTCTGCAAAGAAGCGGATGAAACCATTTGTCAGCCTTTCAAGGCTGCCATAAAGAGGAGGAGATGAGGCTTGAACTTTTACCTACTTATTCTTTTTGTAGATAGTGTTGCTTGGAGATGGGAGGGGAGGGGGGAATTCCTGGGGTTGGAGGCAGGAGCTGAGAAGATTGAGCTGGAAGATGGCCAATAAGAAGTTGAGGTTTGGGGGAACGGAAGGGGAAGGTTTTGGGGTCAGAGGGTTAGTATTGGCTACAACGAAGTTGGGACCAGATCTGTCGTTCTCAATAAATGAAATATTTCAGCAAAGACTAATTGCTTGGGAGTGCAATTTATTTGAGATGACATCCGATCCTGACAGATAGCCAATACTCCTTTCCAAGCCAGGCTGGCTGACTTCAAAGCTTCCACCTCCCTCCTAGACGTTTGGACTGGGTGGAGAAGCAGCCCGGACGCCATGGCAGAAAGTGCTCTGTCCCAGGAAAGTTTACTTCAAGCAACTGGAAAAGAGCCAGTCTTGACTCCAGCCAGCTTGGATACCTCGGGGCCTCATCTCCTCCCTCCCCCAACGAAGCTGCAAGACAGCCAAGTTCCGGCCGGGATGCGAGCCAAGGAGAAGAGAGATAAGTACCCGGGGCTCTTGCCAAAATCTGCAGAGGCTGAATTTCCTTTCCCAAACGTTCAGGGAAAGGGAAAACCCCTAAGCGAGTTGGGAAGGGTGGACTGGCTACTGGACTGGCAGCAGGCCAGGCACCAAGAAGCTTCAGGGAAGCCACACCAGGGCCCCATAGATGAATTGAAGGAGAAATTTGACCATGCCACCCTTCTGGAGGAGGACCCATCATGCAGGCCAAAGGAGAGGGGGGGACCACATGAGCCTGCTGAATTGAGACGCCCTAGGCGAAGGCACAGCCCTTCCCCCCATGGAAAAAGGAGAGGAAGCCCAAAACCGCATCCATGGGTTCCCCCCTTGCAAAGCAGGCAGAGCCACCAGGACAGGACACCGCCTCCCTACCCTGGAATGAGGAAAGAGGAAGACGATCTGTAGCACTAAGAGCAGGCTTACAGAGCCCCGCACTGGGAAGATAGAGCAGCGAGGGAGGACCCACCCCGCTTCAGAGGGAAGTTCGACGGTGACCCAGACCAGCTGGCGCAATTCCTCGACACAGCTGAGATCTACATCGAACGTTATAGGCACCTCTATCCATTCCCCAGAGCCCTAGTCAGTGCCATTGCAGAGGGTTTGGAGGGAGAAGCAAAAAGGTGGTCAGCAGCCCTATACAAGAACAGGGCCTCCCCAACTGCACGACGCAGATGGGTTCTTGCAACTGTTACGAACCCGGTTCGAAGAGGCAGAGGAGGACCCCTACGTGGAAGATGAGCTCAGGAACCTAATGCAGAAGGGGAAACCTATCAGAGAGCATATCCATGCGTTCAGGAGAGTCATTGGGACTCTACCCCCCTTACCAGATCGACTACTGGTGTACTTTTTTAGAACAAGCCTGGATAAGCGAATTGCCCAAGTGACCGCTTATCGAGACATCCCGAACCGACTCTCCGAATGGTTCCGAGTAGCAATAAAAGTCGACAGGGGGCTGCGGGCCAACAACATGCCGGAGCAGACAGGTAGCAGGGAGAGAGGCCAACCTGACCAGAGACCACCAGGCAGATGAGGAACCGCAACACCACAGCCCACCCAGAGACCAGTCGTCCCACGGAGCCCGCTGAGGTGCTACAGGTGCGGGGGGATCGGTCACCTGGCAGCAGTGTGTGGAACCCCGAGACCGAGGCCAGACCCACCGCCCAGGGCACGCCTGGAACGAGGACCCAAACGCGCCACCAACGCACCACAGAAAGCCCCCCAGGGTCCAGAAGTCTTCGCCCACCTGACCGAAGCCAGAGGTGCCCCAGATGAGGGAAATCAATCCCCCGAGTCATATGACAGTGAGGACGAGGGTGAAGATGACCCAGTGGTGAGTGGACCCATCCATCCTTTTCTTTTCCCTATACGCCTAACAGCCCCGAAAACAGGGACCCAAGGGACTTTCCAAGCCCTAATAGACTCAGGCTGCACGAGGTGCCTGATTAACCTACCCACAGTCCTAAAGTTGGGGATCCGTGCTAAAAAACTCAACCACCCAATCCAATTTGAACAAGTCGATGGATCCCTAGTGGGGGGGACTTACGCCACACACTTGACCGAGCCAGTGAGGCTGAAGCTAGCAGACCACTGGGAAAAGATCCGATTCATAATAGCCCCCAAAATGACAGACCCAGTCATACTAGGACTCTCATGGCTAGACAAATGGGGCCCACTCATCTGGTGACAAGAGGGAACCTGCAGGCTGAGGATTGCAAAGGGCCCCCAACCCCTACCGCTCCTACCAGGGGGAATGGCCCCCATACAGAAGCCCCGATCTTTCCCACCACGGCAAAGGAAGAAGCTGCCAATGCAAGGGCCCTTCCCCGAGGATATGACAGAGCAACTGGCGGCCGCATCCGACAACTCCCACGACACAAAACAAAACCCAGAGGAGTACCAAGACCTTGCAGAGGTGTTTAGCGAGGCCAAGTGTGACGTTCTACCCCCCCGCCACCGCGAGGCCGACTGCGCCATTGAGATCATCCCCGGAGCCAAACTACCTAAACCTAAACTATATGCCATGACGGCCCGCGAGATGCAAGAAATGTGGGACTACATAGACAAGAACCTACAAAGGGGCTTCATTGAGCCAGCTAAACCACGGGTCGCGGCACCGGTCCTTTTTAAAGAGAAGAAAGACAGCTCTATGCGTCTACTGGTGGACTTCCGCGGTATCAACACAGTCTGCGTAAAAAACTTATATCCCCTTCCCCTCATGAAGGACATGCTATCCCACCTGGCCAAAGGAAACGTTTTCACCAAACTAGACCTCTGAGAAGCCTACTACCGAATACACATCAAAGAAGGAGATGAGTGGAAAACAGCATTCAACTGCCCCCTAGGAAGTTTCCAATTTAAGGTGATGCCTTTTGGACTGCAGGGAGCCCCGGCGGTGTTCATGCAACTGATAAATGAAATGCTACATGAGCACCTCTACAAAGGGGTCCTCGTCTACCTGAAAGATATCCTCATTTACACGGAAACCTTAGATGAACACGTACCCCTCGTCCGCCAAGTATTGGAGAAACTGCTGAGGGCGAACCTGTATGTCAAACTGTCAAAATGCGAATTCCACCAATCATGCCTAGACTACTTAGGTTACTGAATATCAAACGAGGGCATAGAGATGGACCCAGCCAAAGTTCAATCAGTTCTACAATGGAAACCCCCTCGCACACGTAGACAACTGCAGAGTTTCTTAGGGTTTGCTAACTTCTACAGACAATTCATCCCCTCCTTTGCAAGAATTGCCAAACCTCTGACGGACCTCCTGAAGATAAGGAATCCGGCATTGAAGCCCCGCCCGGGACAACCCTTACAGTGGGACCTGACCTGCCAACGGGCCTTCGAATCACTAAAAGAGATGTTTGCAAAAGAGCCTCTCCTAAAGCATCCTGACCCTGAACAGCATTTTGTCATCCAAGCCGATGCCAGCCACGTGGCAGTAGGGGCCGTGCTGCTCCAAAAGAATGGCCAAGGAAACCTACAGCCTTGCGCCTACACCTCCCGAAAGCTCACCGACACAGAGAGGCAATGGGCGGCGTGGGAAAAGGAAGCGTTCATGGTAAGATGGGTGCTGCTAACCTGGTGACACCTACTAGAGGGGGCCCAGAGGCCATTCGAAGTTTGGACTGATCACAAGAATCTGGAGGCCCTCAGAACCCCACGGAAGTTGTCGCCCCGGCAAGTCCGCTGGGCGCAATACTTCAATCATTTCAACTTCGAGCTCAAGCACATCCCAGGGGGGAAGAACTTCCTGGCCGATGCACTCTCCTGGGTGCCCCAATATAACAGTGAACGGGAGCAGGTAGTGAACACCATTATCCCCTCTACCCAGGTCGTGGGTCAAGTGGTCACCAGACGGAGACAGCGTGACCAGCAGGACCAACTTGAAAGTGATTTAACGACAACACTCAAAACTGAAACAGCGGCGGACCCCTGGTTCCGAGACAATCAACGTCTCCTGACAAAAAGGGATGACCTAGCATGGAAGGGGACAAAGCTCTATGTCCCACAGACTCTACGCACCCTGATCCTTAAGAGGAGCCACGACGTTAAACCAGCGGGGCATTTCGGTTTCCTAAAGACTCTGCACTTAGTACGAAGGCAGTTCTGGTGGCCCCACATGAGAAAGGACGTACACAGTTATGTAAAAAGTTGTACCATTTGTGCCACAATGAAGACACGACCAGGATGCCCTCCCGGACTGTTGCAACCAGTAGCTGAACCGATAAGACCATGGGAGGAGATTGCGATGGACTTTATAGTAGAACTACCGAGGAGTGGTGGAAATATAGTGATCTGGACTGTAATAGACTTATTCTCCAAACAGGCACACTTTATTCCTTGCAGTGGGCTGCCCTCAGCCCGCCAGTTGTCCAAACTGTTCCTGAAACACATCTACCGCCTACATGGAGTCCCCAGAAGAATCATTTCCGACCGAGGGGTCCAGTTCACAGCAAAATTCTGGAGGGAGTTCCTACGCTTCATAGGGTCGTCCCAAGGCCTCAGCTCAGCATTTCACCCGAGCACCAATGGGGGGGGGGGGGCGGAGAGACTGAATGCCATGATAGAGCAGTATTTAAGATGCTACGTCAACTACCAACAGTCCAATTGGGCAGACCTCCTATCGTTTGCGGAGGTCGCGTATAATAATGCTGTCCATAGTAGCACGGGATTAACCCCATTTAAAATAGTGAGTGGTGTGGATTTCGTCCCCATGCCAGAGTACCCGAGGGAGCCCCCTTCCTCAGTCAGCTTGACCGATTGGATGGATATGTTGAGAGAAACCTGGGAGAACGTTAAGAGGGCGTTGGCCAAGGTGGCACAATCATATAAGAAACAAGCAGACAAGCACCGAACTCCCCAAAGACCATTTCGAGTGGGGGAGAAGGTTTATCTCTCCACCAAATACTTGAGACTTAGACTCCCGAGCAAGAAATTGGGCCCGAAATTTATAGGACCGTTCCCTATAGTAAAAATAATCAACCCGGTTACGGTACAACTTCAGTTGCCCCGGCTCCTAGGGAAGATACACCCCGTTTTCCACAGTAGCCTCTTAAAGCCAGTAGTGGGGTCAACCTTAAGGCCAATACCACGTGAACCCCCCGGTCCCTTTGTCGTTGGGGGCCAAACTCACTATGAGGTACAGCAAATCCTCGACTCAAGGTGGCACAGGGGCCACCTCCAATACTTAATTAAATGGAAGCGTTACCCGTTATCAGAGGCCTCCTGGGTGAAGAGCACAAACATCCAAGCTGACCGCCTTATAGCCAAGTTCCATGCAGATCACCCGGGAAAGCCAGGAGGGGGGGAACACACCCTCGGATGGGATAACAGTACTTAATTTGTTTTCTTTTCTTGAAATAGGCCTCCCTGGAGAAATGAAGGGAGAGGGGCCAGATGTCAGTCTTTCAAGGCTGCCATAAAGAGGAGGAGATGAGGCTTGAACTTTTACCTACTTATTCTTTTTGTAGATAGTGTTGCTTGGAGATGGGAGGGGAGGGGGGAATTCCTGGGGTTGGAGGCAGGAGCTGAGAAGATTGAGCTGGAAGATGGCCAATAAGAAGTTGAGGTTTGGGGGAACGGAAGGGGAAGGTTTTGGGGTCAGAGGGTTAGTATTGGCTATGACGAAGTTGGGACCAGATCTGTCGTTCTCAATAAATGAAATATTTCAGCAAAGACTAATTGCTTGGGAGTGCAATTTATTTGAGATGACATCGGAACCTGACACCATTGATCATATACTGAGTGGTTGCAAGACAATAGCTCAGACTGACTACAAACAACGTCATAACACAGTCACTCAGATGATCCACTGGAACTTGTGTCACAACTACCATCTGCCTGTAGCAAAGAACTGGTGGGAGCACTGAAAAAGTGGTTGAAAATGAGCATGCAAAACTACTATGGGACTTCAGAATACAGACTGACAAAGTTTTGGAACACAATACCCCGGATATCACGATTGTGGAGAAGAAAAAAGTGTGGATCGACGACATTGCCATACCTGGTGACAGCAGAATCGACGAGAAACAACTTGAAAAAGTCACCAGATATCAGGACTTGAGAATCGAATTGCAGAGATTCTGGCATAAACCAGTGCAGGTGGTTCCAGTGGTACTCGGCACACTGGGTGCTGTGCCGAAAGACCTAGGCAAGTGCTTAAAAACAATTGGCGCTGACAAGATCACCATTGGTCAGCTGCAGAAGGCCACCTTACTGGGATCTGCTTGCATAATGCGCCGATACATCACACAGTCCTAAACGCTTGAAAAGTGTTCAACTAGTGATTTGGGATACGAAATCCAGCATGATTATCTCATTTGCTGTGTATATTGTCATTTTTGTGTATACTACTACTACTACTACTACTACTACTAATAATAATAATAATAATAGTAGTAGTAGTAGTAGCAAATGTACACTTTTTCAAATTAAAAAAGCTGAGATAGATAGGTTCTGATCTACCCAAGACATTCCTCCAGCATTAAAATGGTTTCTATATAATTTGTGAACAGCTGTAGATATGGAAGCAATCTTATCTGCTAGATCAGTAAATATAGAGTAGGATCTTACCTGCCACACTGGATGATTGAGAAGCTTCTGTTTCCCATTATCGGCCATTGCTCTGTGTTTGGAGTGGGATGTAAGCATGGCTTGGGGAGCATGTGCCACTGCATAGACTGCATTGTAGATACTATAGCTTTGCCCAGTCATGCTCAATTCAAAAACAGAGTCTGGAAGAACCTCCAGGTTCTCTTCCCCAGTGCAGCTTTTCTCTGCCTCTGGGTTTAAAATGGAATTTGAGAAAGAACATTCAAAGGCTTGTTCCCAAAAAACCCTTGAAAAACTGTCTATGTTTTCTGGAACACTGTTTCTCATCTGAAGAAATCTTTTGAATCCCATTAATTCTTTTGACGACATTGCATAAGAAAGAGCACCATGGATAAAATCCATACTCCAGTTTCTTTGAAATGGAACCGAAGTGTATTCCATCTGGGCTGGGAAAATCCAAATTTTATCGTTTATCTCCACTGTTGTGTCCCAATAATCTGATACATAGGAGATTGTCCTGAATGCTGCCATGGTTTTCAGAATAGACAATTGCAACACTGGAGGTACTTCTCATAATGACTTTGCGCACTTCGACAAAAGCAAGGGCTTGTTCTCCCATCTCGTTTGAAAAACCTACTTTTGGCAGCTCTTCAATGTAATCAAAGCAGATTCCATTTTGAGATAAGACGAGAAGCGCTTCCCTCAGAAATCGTTCACCAATCTCATTTTCTTGAAATATTATCCCAATCCATGTCCAGTTAAAATGAAGCAGCAACTGGAGAATCCCCATAATGTGAAGATGTTCATCAGGATACATCTGATAGAAGAAAGCTGTGTGAATCATGTTATCCATCACTGGAGCAGAGCCATATGTGAGCTTAGGAGGGGAAAAAAATCAAAGTATAAGAGGTATGTGTATATATTTGATATAATTAGAATAGAATTATAGAATAGAACAGAACAGAACATAATTCTTTTTTTAAAAAAAATTATTTATATGCCGCCCTTCTCCGGAGACTCAGGGCGGCTTACAATGCGTTAAACAATAGCCTTCATACTTTTGTATATTTTATACAAAGTCAGCTTATTGCCCCCACAAACCGGGTCCTCATTATTGGCCAAGTGTGATTGGACACACAAGGAATTTGTCTTTGGTGCATTTGCTCTCAGTGTACATAAAAAGACAAGATACATTTGTCAAGAATCATAAGATACAACACTTAATGATAGTCATAGGGAACAAATAAGCAATCAAATCATATTACATATAAATCATAAGGATACAAGCAACAAAGTTACGGTCATTAAGTGGGAGGAGATGGTTGATAGGAAAGATGAGAAGACTAATAGTAATAGTAATGCAGCTTTAGTGAAGAGTTTAACAATGTTGAGGGAATTATTTGTTTAGCAGAGTGATGGCATTCAGGAAAAAACTGTTCTTGTGTCTAGTTGTTCTGATGTGCAGTACTCTATAGCAGGGGTCCCCAACCTTTTGGACCTCAGGGACCACCAAGTTCATAATTTTAAATTTCCCGGACCACTAATACGAATCCAGCGCGCCACTTGCTGAAGCATCTGGACTCCCAGTGACAGGATGGGGTCCTTCAGGCACTTTCCCTCCTCTCTTTCTCCCCCCCCTCTCTCCCACTCTTTCTCTCTCTTTCTCTCTTTCTCTCTTTCTTACTCCCTCCCTCTCTCTCTCCTCCACACTCTTTCTCATTCTCTCATTCTCTCTCCCCCCTCTCTTTCTCTCTCCCCCACTCTTTCTCCCTCATTCTTTCTTTCTCTCTCCCCTCTCTCATTCTCTCTTTCTCTCCCTCCCTCCCACTCTTTCTCTCTCATTCTCTCTTTCTTTCTCCCCCTTTCTCTCTCCCCCCACTCTCTCTCATTCTCTCCCCTCCACTCTCTCGCTCTCATTCTCTCCCTCCTCTTTCTCTCTCTCTCCCCCACTCTCTCTTTCTCTCTCCCCACACTTTCTCTCTCTCTCTCCCACTCTTTCTCTCTCATTCTCTCTTTCTCTCTCCCCCCTCTCTCTCTCCTCCCCCATCTCTCTCATTCTGATTCTCTCTCTCTCTCTGATCTCTTTCATTTTGTCTCTCTCTCTCTCATTCTCTCTCTCATTCTCTGATTCTCTCTCTTTCATTCTCTCTTTCTCTCTCTCTCATTCTCTCTCTCTCTCACACCTCATGGGCCAGCCAGTGTCTTGGGGCTAAGAGGAAGTCAAGCATCTCCCTGAGAGACTGAGGTGCGCGGAGCACCAACAAGGGCCGGAAGAAGTATGGGAGCGAAGCACTAGTTGAACTTGCATGGCATGAGCATTCACCTTGGTATATTTGTGGCGCAAGGCAGCCCTTGTTTCCTGCCACTTGGGACTTGGAGCGGTAAACAGCGACTGGTTCGCGGAGCAGCCAGATTTTGCTCTCCATTGCAGATGCCAGATCGGCCCCCTGCAAGCTTTTGTCTCTCAAGGAGCCCAACCAAAGTTTCCAGCTCCGCTTCAGGGAGTGCTCCTCGAGACAAGAGCTTGCAGGGGGCCGATCTGGCATCTGCAATGGAGAGCAAAATCTGGCTGCTCCCCGGACCAGATGCCATTTACCGCTCTGAGTCCCAAGTGGCAGGAGACTAGGGCTGTTTTACACCACTGGCTGGCGCAAATATACCAAGGTGGAATGCTGTTGCTGTGCAAATGAAAGTAGTGCTTTGCTCCCACAGCTTCCAGCCATCACAAATGCCACTTCTTCCCGCTTGTGTCGCCCCCTCCCCTGCCGCGCTCCTTTTTCCGTATTGTACCACCTGCAAAAATGCAAAAATACAAAAATTTCTCTGCGGACCACCAAAAGTTTCTTGCAGACCACCAGTGGTCCATGGGCCACCATTTGGTGACCACTGCTCTATAGCATCGTTTTGAGGGTAGGAGTTGAAACAATTTATGTCCAGGATGTGAGGGGTCTGTAAATATTTTCACAGCCCCCTTTTTGACTCGTGCAATATACAGGTCCTCAATGGAAGGCAGGTTGGTAGTAATTGTTTTTTTCTGCATTTTTCTGCATAATTGAAAAATGGTTAATATCACTGATCCATATTGTTGGTTTGATTTTCAAGGCTTATTCCTAACTCCTTGGAGATCTTACTTTAATTTCTATGAAGTTAATGGCACTAAACTGATTAGAAATCTATTGTTTCTAAAAATGATATGATACGATTTGATCACCTTCAGTGCAGATGGAATGCATGAGGTTTGGGAAAAGAGTAAAAATATAGAAAACCTCTTTATATGATGCATCAGAGAAGTTTAATCTAGTGAGACCATTGACTTTCAGGATTGATGTAATGTTTTTACTACTTTTCTACCACCAATGTACTTGGGACCATTAAAAAACTAGTTTCCATCTAATTTAGGTACAGAGAAAAAATATTAATTGAACCAATTAGTAACTAGTTTTCTGTGAAGTTTTCCATGCATAGCTGGTTCTGATGGGTATAACAAATATGGGTACATATTTATCCAGAAGAAATGGAAATATAAATGGATAGCAAACTATTCCATTGGTAGAATTTGATGATCTATGTAACTTCTTTTTGAGGTTTTTGTGATAGAATTTCCATTATTTAAGAATGTAATGATATCTTAGTGCACTGTTTTATTATTCTCTTATGATTTGAAAAAAAGATTGTAAGATTTCACTAACACAATTTTTAAAGATTCCTAAAGTACACAAACATATTTATAAGATAACGTTGAACTAAATGTTCAAGTTGAAGAACAAAAAAAATGATCAAATAAACATTATTATAGTGACTTGTGCCAACCTGGTTAGATTTATTTTCCTTATAAAATTATGGATCAGAGCCCAAGATAGGAAATGTCATCCCTTCTCTGACAGATAGTTTTCCAACCTTTCCTTGAAAACCTCCAATTATGGAGTGTTTCAAAGTCCAAGAGACAGGCTCTTTCAACTCCTTAACAACTTTGAAGATACATACTTTTTTAGCTCTGACATTTTTTTCTCTAGAGGCAGATTACAGAATAATTCTAAATTGAGGACTTGCAATGGTATACGGGAAGACACGAGAAAATCCTGCAGTTTAGATAGTAGTATGACAAAAGGTAGCTAAGTCTAGAGTACAGGTGGGGAAAAGCATTAGAGAGCCAAGGTGGTGCAGTAGTTAGAATGCAGCACTGCAGGATACTTCTGCTGACTGCTAGCTGCAGTTTCGCAATTCAAATCTCACTGGCTCAAGGTTGACTCAGCCTTCCATCCTTCCAAGGTGGGTAAATTGAGGACCCAGATTGTTGCGGGGCAATATGCTGACTCTGTAAACTGCTTAGCGAGGATGTAAAAGCACTATGAAGCAGCATATAAGTCTAAATGCTACTGCTATTAGAAGCATTTTAGATGGGACCCTCACTAGTTTTCCAGAAACTACATGGGAGGAAAGGAGAAATGCTTTCAGTTATCCAAGATTTTGTTTAATGTAGTAAGATTTTACTAGTGCTTCTTCTCTGAATTTCTCAAAGAACTAACAAGAATGAGCCTTCCTTCCTTCCTTCCTTCCTTCCTTCCTTCCTTCCTTCCTTCCT